>RJWT010010331.1:0-24263 GCA_004365215.1 Cuniculus paca
ACTTTCTTGTGGAGCAGTTAGAGAGAAAATAAGAAAGTTATGTGTTAGACATAAACAGGGTCATGTGCTAAGTTCTGGAAAACAAGATAAAAATTCCTTTAGATGAGGCTGAGAACTGCCAGACATGCTGAAAGTCTGACATGCAAAATTTTAGACAAAGAGAAAACATGTACAAAGTAAATGTCCTAGTATGTTCCCCTAAGCTGTCAAAAGATCAGTATGGCTTGGGAGGGAGCACGGCGCCTGAGGTAAGAGTGGAGGTTTTTAAGGCCTGTATTCTGTTCACTAGAGCTCAGCTTCCTCAGGAAAACTACTCTATAACCCTAGCTTGCATGTTAGAACCAAGTCTGCAACATATAAAGATATAAGCCTTAAACCTATGTGGCTGTGATTAGCTGTGGCAGCCTCGCTGGCCCCAGCCTACCTATCTCTGTGCTCAGAAATGGCCTTTTAATACATTTGTGTGCTTTGTTCATATTCTTTGAAGACAAAATTTGGCCCAGCCCATGAACTGCATTCTCAGGAGTCACAGAACCCCATCAGCATGGCTATGGTGGTGGGGAAGGGAGACGCAGTCGCCTGCACAAACCTGACCCCAGAGCCCACTCACCTTTCCATAGGGCCACAAGGGGGCATTCTTCTAGAAAGGCATGGGGAGCTGAGCCTCTAGAACTGGAATAGAACATTCTTGGGCCTGATGAGCGCCCTGAGGAGGAGAGGGAAGCCTGCTCAGTTTTCTGCTGCATTGTCTCAGTAGAAAGTGCTGTTGGCCCTAAGACCCTGCCCAGCCCTCGAGGTGACTGCTAGGCGATACCTGGCTACCCAGCTCTATCAAGCAAAAGGGAAAAATCAAGAATACATACTTGGTTTTGCTCCTAATCCTCATGTTATTGTTTTCCTGATTTTTATCCTAAGGATAAGGAGGGACATGGAATGTTTCTGTGATGAGCCAGAAAAGCTAAATCCTGTAGAACATCAAATTCAAATGCTTAAAATAGAATTAGGGTGGAGCGCAAACACCCCCATAGCCCCTGCTTAGAATTCTGTGGTTCCCACAGGGCTGAACCCCAAGGAGTAGAGAGAGGCTGAGGGAACACAGATAGGATGAAGTGTTGGGAACAAGAAAGGCCCAAGGTACTTTCAGCCAGGCTTCCTTAAGAAAAACGTGTAGTACTTGATTATAGAACCAGTATCCTAAGAGGTTACTGGGTTTTGTGTCAGACAAAAGTGTATGCTATATCCAAGAAAAGAAATGACTTAGAAGGGCATGTTTCTCTTTAAGGAGAGTCCCCCAAAAGTTTTCAAACTGCATTGGCAGATGAGTGAAGCCACAGGAAATCAAGGGCAAGGCCCACCATGGTCAGAGGTGCTGTATCCTACAGATGCTTTATTAGCCAACTGACACCATGTGCACTTGCAGGGGACTCTGAGTTTGGGGGGAGGGGGAAGGGGCTCTGGCTAACAGCTGTCATGGCTCCAGTCCCTGCCTGGCTTGTTTCCTACTGGATGTCTGTACCTGTTTTTCTGCTACCTGTGCTTAAGACTGACTCAGGCTAAAGTTCCCTCGGGTGACACAACAGGCATAACAACAGTAATGTGTGCCCTCCAGCATGGCCGGCAATACCCAGGGGAGGACCAGTGAGGGAGAGAGCGATAACTTCACATTCAGCTTCAAGATGTTCACCAGCTGGGACTACTTGATTGGGAATTCAGAAACAGCTGACAACAAATACGCTTCCATCGCCACCAGTTTCAAGGTAGTCCAGACGGGGTAGTTCTCACTTCCTGCAAGATCTCTGGGTCCCTCTGGTCATGGGGAACTTCTACCTACCTGAATCTGTGGCACGAGCTTTACCAGAAGCACAAAGCCCAGCTCTCAAGTCTTCTAGAAAGACTGCTCATGGCAGTAGCCATCTGTTTCTTATACGGCACAGAATCTTCAAGGCTGGGATCTGGTCCTGCCTGTTTCCTCATGAAATTGTTTTCTGTTAGAGGAAATGGAAGGAGAAACTTAGGGCAATACTTGGCAACATTTTCTGCATGCTAGAATCATCTAAGAAGCTGTTAAAATCTCTTGCTCCCACCCCCGAGATTCTGATGTAATTGGCCTGGGATGGGGTCCTAGCATTTTTTTTAAGCTCCCCAAGTGATCTGAATATCTAAGAAGAGTTGAAACCCTTGGTCTAAGGATGTGGGAATTAACAAATCAACACTACATTTCTTGTAACCCACACGCAATTATCCCATGAATTTGTTCACAAAAGAGTTTGAAGGTGGGCTACAGATCTCTTCTTACAAACCAGACAGGAAGCAAATGAACAAAGACAGAAGCTGTTGCACTGGCACACTGCATATAGAGCTTTTCCCCCGTGACTGTGAAAACCACTCCAAGTCCTTGCTGGTTCAATGTTTCTCCTGTCTGATCTATCAGACCTTTTCCCCCAAAAGCTGGCAGAGGTCACACTTACACCAGTTGTGATACTGTGAGAATTACATGAGCTAATGTAGCTTAATTGTCTGATGAGTTAGTTAGACCTGAACCTGAGCACAGTATAGTAGCTAATAATTAGTTGGAAGTCCTCTCAAGTACTTTGGTGTCTACAAGACCTCATTTTCCACCCTAAGTCTGCCACATACCATTTGTGTCTTCATAGAGATCTACCAATGCATGACACAAGGATAATGAGCAAAAATCAACTGTATTTTGCGTAACAGCAGAAAACAATTAGGAGATACTTTTTAAATTGTATTTACAGTAGTATCAAAAGTATTAAATTCCCAGGAATAAATTTAGCACCTCCTCCAAAATGTGTGAGACTGCTACACCGAAAAAGTGTATAACGGGGCTGAAAGAAATTAAGAAACTAAATAAATGAAGAGATACACGGTGCCCATGGATTAGAATAGGAGTTGACAGACCCTTGGCCAATTGACCCTTGCTGCGTGCATTTGTAAGTAAAACTGTATTGAAACAAAGCCATGCCCATTTATTTATGCATTGTCTATTATGCATTTATCTATGCATTGTTTTTATGTAATAATGGCATAGTTAAGTAGTTGCAAAAGACACCATATGGCTTACAAGCTAAAATATTTATTATCTGGATTTTTATAGTTCAACTTTTTTTTTTTAAAGGCAGAGTCTTGCTATGTAGTCTAGGCTGACCTTGAACTCACAGTGATCCTCCTGCCTCAGCCTCTCAAGTGCTGGGATTACAGGTGTGCGCCACCACACCCAACTCAAAAGGCTTTTTATTTTTTTCCTTACCAGGAATCAAATGCAAGGCCTCTCATTTTTCCAGGCAGGCACTACATTGTTGAGCTATATCCCCAATCCCTGGATTTTTATAGGAAAGGTTCAATGAACTCTAGGTTAGAGGACTCTGCATTATTAAGATTCAACTTGATTCTGTCTTATTAACTTCAAGCAGTTCTACATAGTTACTGAAATCTCCCTGGAGTTAGTATCTGTAATGTGGGGAACAACAGTAACTACTGTATTGGTTTGCTGTTAGGGTTAAGAGGGATAATGCATGGAAAGTGTTTAGAACTACATTTGGTACATAGTAAGTATTCAATAAATCTTACTCACATAATGTATCAAAATAATAACAATAAAATATATTTTCTTAAGAAAATAAAAGCTAATTCTTCATAGTGCACAGAACATTATATTACATCTTTACCATTTATTTTTTTAATTTCATTTTAGAAAGAATAAACCAAGCAAAATAAAACACAATAAAGCCAATCAAAACAAGGCAGTGTAAGTGACACAGGATTTCAAAGCAAGATAATAGAAAATCAACAATGGCTACCATAATGCCTCTTGTTGTCTTCAAAATAGCTGCTCATACCTTCAGACATAGTAAAATCAAACAAAACAGAAACAGAATAGAACCAATAAAAACAAAACAATGAATGCAATATAGGACTTCAAAACAAGATAATAGTAAATCCAAAATGGCTACCATAATGTATCTTGTTATCTTTGAAATAGCTGCCTATGCCATCAGATTGACAAAATCAAACAAGATAAAATAGAATAAAACCCAGCCAAACAAAACAATGAGAATGATACAGGATTTTGAAACAAGATAGCAGGAAATTAACAATGGCTACCACCTTCAGAAGGAGATCCCCTATATATGCTGCATTACGTATTGTTATTCTCTGAATAGATGATCAGGCTACCAGTTTTGAGCCTGCAAAGTCAGTGAAACACTAAACACTACAATCATTAAGTTGTATTTTACCTCATTAGCTATCATCACAGCCTATTTCTCTGGATCAGCCAGTCGCTTATTGGGGTGGGGGATGTTGGCTCTTCTTGTCTCCCAGCCTGTGCGCCAGAAGGGGCTGGCATCTGGCTCTCAGTCAGCCTGCACATGGCGCTGGCTCATAGGAGTACGATTTATTTTTGAAATATAGAAATTAGCATTTTCTAGGATTTAGTGACCATTTTTTCTGTTGGTTCCTGGCCTGACATTATTACGCCTCCTTTTTACACACAAAGGAATCAATAGTGGATGAACAAGAGAATAACAAAGAAGAAAATATCCACCTGACGAGGTTTCTTCGTGTCCTCGCCAACTTTCTCATCATCTGCTGTTTGTGTGGGAGTGGGTACCTCATTTACTTCGTGGTGAAGAGATCTCAGGAGTTTTCCAAAATGCAGAATGTCAGCTGGTATGAAAGGAATGAGGTAAGAAGGATATCTGATGAAGTGAAGGTTGAGGGCAAATACTTTGCCACTCAGCATAATTTACTGAATGTCTGAATCATTTGACCTTTTTGCTTGTTGTTTTGTGTGTGTGTGTGTGTGTGTGTGTGTGTTTCTTGTGGCACTGGAAATTAAAAACAAGGTCTTCATACTGAGCTATACCCCCAGCCCTTTTTATTTTTTATTTTGAGACAGTCTCACTAAGTTGCCCAGGTTTGACTTGAATTTATGATCCTCCTGCCCCAGCCTCCCAGAGTGCTGAGATTTCAGATGTGCGGCCACTATGTTCAGCTAGGACTTATTTTTAAAAGTAAAATCACATCAGTTTCAAGTAGCATGAACATCTTGTACAAAAAGTCATTTGTTATTAGGCACTAGGGGCTGACATTTATAACTAGGTAAAGATAGATTGTAATTAGCATGTCAATCATCTGGATAACCGAGTTGTTCTAACACCAGTTATTTAAAAGGTGATTCCTTCCTCGCAGCTATGCAGTACTATACATCATAAATCATATGGGTGTGACTCTGGCCCCTTTTCTTTCCTTCCTTCACTCTATTTCTCTGCTCCTGTGCTAATAATACACTGATATACTATGATTTTCTAGTCTATCTTGACATCTGGTAGAGTGAGTTCTGTCACAGAGAGCCACAACAAAAGACATTAAAGTTTTAATGTGATTTATGTTGAATTCATAAATCTCTTTTGGGAATTTGACATCTGCAGTAGTTTACAAAGCCTTCCTGCCCTTGTATACAAGTCCTTTGCAATGTGATTTTGTAACTGTGCTGAGGAAGAGATGGCACCAGGCTCTCTATAATGATATTCTAATTTTCTTTCCCTTGTAAGTCACTGGAAGCTAGTATCAGTCTGTAACAAAATACCATAACAAAATACTACAGACTGGAAGAAAAAAAAAAAAACAGACTGAGTGGCTTCAGTAATGAGAGGGTTTTTTGTTTTGTTTTTTTTTGTGGGACCGGGGATTGATCTCACGACCTTGCGCTTGCCGTGCAGGCGCTTAGACCGCTGAGCCAGATCCCCAGCGTGCGAGAGGTTATTTTCTCACAGTTCTGGATGCTGGAAGTCCAAGGGGAAGCTGCTGACAAGTTTGATTTCTCCCAAGGCTCCTTTTCTTGACTCACAGGTGGCTACGGCTCTCACTATATCCTTACATGGCCCTTTCTCTGTTCATATGCAGCCTTGATCTCTCTCTCTGGCTTCTTATAAGGACTCCAACCTCTTCTTCCAATCTTATTGTCTATGGACCCCAGTGTTGTAACTTCACTGAACCTCAATTACCTCTTTAAAGGCCCTGTATTCACATACAATCTACACCGGGGCTGAGGGTTTCCACGCATGAACTAAAGAAGGAAGAGACACAATTCAGCCCTAAGAGCTAAGCTCCTGGACCAGGATGTATCTAGAGGAGGAAGAAGGGGGAATCTTGTGTGTCACCCTCACCAAACTGACCTGCACACACTTGATAACCTTCTATTCTTATAGCGGTTGTTTTCTAATAGACCAGGAAATGTTCATGCAACATTATTTCCTGAATTCTGCACATTCGTAAGTTTGTATTTATACTTAAAAATATGTTTGATTAACCATGAAATTCTTAGCTCACTTTTTCTCTCCTTGAGTGTCTTAAATGTAAACTTTATTTTCTTCCGGCATATGACATTTCTGTCAAAAAAAAAATGTAATGATATTCTAATTTTCTTCCCCTTATAAGTCACTTGTTTCCTTTTGCCTACAAACCCAAAGGAGTTTTCTTTTCTTTTTCTTTTTTTTTTTTCATTTTGTTTTTGTGAGACAGGGTCTCACTGTGAAGTTCAGGCTGGCCTTGAGTTCACTTTGTAGTCCAGGCTGGCCTCAAACTCGAAATGATCCTCCTGCCTCAGCCTCCTGAGTGCTGGAATTAGAGGCGTGCACCACCACACCTGGCTCTTTTTCTTTTTTATTTATTTATTTTATTTTATTTTATTTTTTTGCGGCACTGGGAATTGAACTCATGACCTTGCACTTGCCAGGCAGGCACTTAGGCCACTGAGCTAGATCCCCAGCCCTGGTGTTTTTGAGACAGGGTCTCACTATGCCGTTCAGGCTGGCCTTGAGCTCACTTTGTAGCCCAGGCTGGTCTCGAACTCACAATGATCCGCCTGTCTCAGCCTCCCGAATGCTGGGATTACAGGCATGAGCCACCACGCCCGGCTGTTTGGGTTTTCTTCAGAAGCTACTTTTGGCCTTGGGTTAGATTGTCTTGGTCTACCTCCAATACATCTCATTTTCCTTCAAATTAGGTTACCTTTCTTTATTCTTTGAAAAATTTTTAAAATTTTATTAAATTTTTTCCTCATTTTAAAAATTTCATTTATTTAAAAAATTCTCCTCTTTGTCATGCTTTGCTTCCCTTCTCATTATTATTTTGTTTCTTCTTGTGATCCCATGGGTTATATTCTTCAATTTTAATAGTTTTCTCCTTAATTTATACATTGTTGACTCCTGTCACCTCATGTATCTTTCTAATTTTTATTTATGTTTTTTACCCGTATTTCTTCTTAAATACTGCAGTGTAATTTTGGCTTTCAGATTTTTAAAAATGCAGTATAATTTTGAGTTTTTAAAGAAATACTGCAGCAGGGCATGGTGATGCATGCTTGTAATCCCAGCACTTGGGAGGCTGAGGCAGGAGGATTGCTGTGAGTTAAAGGCCAGCCTGAACTGCATAGTGAAACCCTGTCTCAAAAAGACAAAAAAAAGGGCAACCCACTTGGGACCCCTTCTGTCTCTGTCTTGGACAGCAGCTTTCTTTCTCTCAATAAATATATCCTGTTCATAAAAAAAAAAACTAAACAAAACAAAAACAAAAACAAAAAAGCCTGCAGTATAATTTTGAACCATTTTGTACAAAAAATTTTTCGTGTGTTTTTCTGCCTAAAAGTGTGTTTGTTTGTTTGTTTATTTGTTTGTTGAGAAAGGGTCTCACTTTGTGCTGCAGGCTGTCCCTGAACTCACTTTGTAGCCCAGGCTGGCCTTGAATTTGAAGTCATCCTCCTGCCTCAGCCTCGGGAAGGCTGGGATTATGGGCATGTGCCACCATGCCCAGCTCTGAAAGGATTTTATCTGCTCCTTATTCTCTTTTTCTTATAATTTTATATGGGACTTGGACTTTAAAAATATTTTTCTACTCTTCATTTTTGTATCAAGTTCATTTTTCTGAGCTTTTAGTGAGGCACGGTTCAGGATAACTCCTAAATTAACAGACCCCTCTCCACCATTGTTTTTGTGATGTCTTCAAAATATATGGTGACTTGCTTTCTGAGAGTTCCTGACTCTGACCCCTTTCCCATCTTTTATCTAGACCTTCTCTTGCCTTTCTGTTGTCTTCCTGCCTTCTCAGTCTTGGCTTAATTCCCGGAAGTCTCTCCTTAACACTGGACCATGCTTTGCAGGGAGCATGGTAAATGTCAAGAGTTCAGGAGGTCCAGACTGTTTCAGCTCATTTTCAAATTAACCAAGAATAACCCTGCACTCAACCAGCCTGGGCCATACAGTGAGTTCAAGTCTGGCCTGAACTACATGGCGAGACCTTGTTTCAAAGCAACAATAAAAAAGATTCAGAGAGATTCAAAACTCGCGTTGTGGCTATCATTATCTTCACGGGCTCCAAGTTATCACTTTTAGTGTGAAGATATATGCATTGTTAAAGCAGTTGTTTATTCTTAGGAAATGGTCCTAAATGGCTTCCCTGACTTGCCTTCCCAGACACACCCCTGTCATTCTTCCCCATCTTCACTAAGCTACCACTGCCCCCGCATTGTATGTGTCTGCTGAACACTCCCATTTCATGTAAATAATTTCAGGTCCAGGTTTAAATAGTATGCCTTTATTTCTATTGCATATTTTATGTACTTACTCTTTGTAACATTTTTTATTTTTGTAATGATTACCCAGTTATGTGTGTTAGCCAGCTTTCTGTTGCTGTGATAAAATACCTGAGATAATCAACTTACTAGGAGGAAAGATTTATTTTGGTTTACGGTTTTGGCAAATCCAGTCCATAGGCATTTGACCCCATCACTGAACCTGTGGTGAGGCAGAACATCAAGGTGGAGAGTGTATGAAAGAGCAAAGTTGCTCACTGCAGGGGGACTGGGAAGCTCGAAGAGAGAGAGGTGAGGTGAGGTCCCAACATCTCCTCCAAAGTCACATTCCCAGCAGCTTCACTTCTTTCCCCTGAGCCCTGCCTCCTAAAGGTTGCACCAACTCCTCACAGTGCCACAGGCTGGCAACAGACCCTAGAGCACATGGCCTCTGAAGAACAATTCAGATTCAAGCCATAATGGTATATAACTGGCTACGACTTTATGGATGGAATGTATGTGGTTTTTTTTGTTTTATTTTGTTTTTTTACTTTTTTGGATCTTCAGAATTCAGTACACTCATAGTATAAGTTCCATAAATATGAAATAGAAGAAGGATGAAGGAAAAAATTACTAACTGAATTCCCACACTGGGCCTGACTCTGTGTATGCATTATTTTATTCATGCATCATGGTGCATCAGCATGAGAAACATCATTAAGCCTCACTTTTGCACGAAGTATCTGAGGCCTACATAGGTTAAAACATATAGCTTGTTGGCAGCAGAGTCAGAATTTGGAGTCAGGGCCTGCTTGGCTCCAAGCCTCTTTATGGTTCCTTATTCTTGATTGTATAACATTACCTCAAACCCACCCTGGATAAATGTCATTGAACATCAACTAGGGCATTCCTATCAGTGGCCTGGAAGTCCCAGTATAGGTCCTGACTTAGTCAGAATGAGTTTAGAAGTTGGCAAAGACAAGAACTCTGGATGCCTCTTTACAGGATGAGAAAACTGAGGCACAGACCCAGAGGCAGAAAATATCCCTTCCATGAAGCCATCACTGGGTCACTAAGCTGTGGGATAATCACAAAAGATGCTGGAGTCCGCCTTTAGGAGTATTGTAGTTTCCTGAGAAAGGATGGTTGACAAGAATGGTGTCCAAGAGAGTGGGGAAGCGGAAGAATTTTGTGGCAGGAATTAGGCTGAGTATTAGGAAAATATGAAAGAATGTCAGTGGCTCCATGATGGCTTCCGGGTGAGAAAAACTGCATGAGCGGGTGTGGAGGGGAGGAGGTGAGAAGTCATGCTAAGCACTGGGGTGAGAGAGAGTGGGACAGCCAAGCCCAAAAGAACAGGTCAACCTGTAGTTGGGCCAACAGTTCAGGGTGAGCTGTCCCACTGGGTAAGCAATCTTAGTTGCAGAGAGAACATTCTGCTATGGCTAGATCCCTTTATACAAGCCAAGTTTCTCTCAAAACTGGAGCCAAAATTGAGCACTTATCAGCAATGACTAGTAAATTTACATTCGTTATCTCTTATGACTCTTAAAGCCTGTCATCACCATTTTACACTCTAAGAAATAAGAAACTAAAAGAAGTTATGCTAAGTTACAAAGCCAGCCAGTGATAAGAGTGGGGACACAGATCCAAAGAGCTGGCTCCAAAAGCGACATTCCACCGAACTCCTGCCTTCTACTGTCAGCTCCTTTCTGTGATCTCAGTTTTCTGTCTTCACTACTCTTGAGATAAGGGTGACCCCTACCTAGTGCCCAACTCTTACAGAACACCAAGCTCTGCCTCATGTGTCCACTCACTTAATCACTCAGGACTTTTTGCTGCTTTCATCAAAACTAATAGCAACATTCATAACAACAATCAGTAGCAGCACAGTTACGATGTGCAAGTATATGCTGACTTCTCATGGCATGTCGATGTCTTGGCCAGGGTCATACAGGAAGTTGTGAAGACCCTAGGACAGTGATGGCAAATGTTTTACAGCTTTCAGTGATACACACAGCCTGCTGTGGCACGTGTCCCATAGGTTTGCCCACTGCCTTAGGACATCTTCAGAGGCAGAGGAAGGGACAGTAGAGAGATGGAGATGGACAGTCATGGGGGTGAAGGAATGGTAGCCAAGTAATAAAATGGACAAAATAAGTAACCTCGGGTTTCCTATTTCTCAGGTAGAGATTGTGATGTCTTTGCTTGGGATGTTTTGTCCCCCCCTGTTTGAAACCATCGCTGCACTGGAGAATTACCACCCTCGCATTGGACTGAAGTGGCAGCTGGGGCGCATCTTTGCGCTCTTCCTGGGGAACCTCTACACATTTCTCTTGGCTCTGATGGATGATGTCCACCTCAAGGTAAAAACTCAGACTCCTTCCCAGTTCCTGGTGCCCACCATGTTCCCTTTTTAATATAATTTAATTATGTAAATGCATGTTAATTAAATGATACAAGTTCAGAAAAGTCAAGAAAAATATGCCCAGAATATTAATCACAAATGTTGGCATTTTGCTAATGTTCTTTACTGTCTTTTTCTTAGGTTATCTTTTTTCATGTCATACACATATCATTGGGTATCCTTCTTGTTTTATCTGCAGCCTTTCCCATATTCTTTCATAGCTGCCATAAGTGATTAACAGTCGAATGGTACCACTGAGGTGGTAGTCATGGTCAACTTAACCACTCATCAATGCTCACCAGTTGTGGAGCTCCCTCTAGGCCAGGCTCTGGGGTACAGCAGAGAGCAAGCTCCAGCAGTGCATTCTGGGAACAGACTCACTCATCACAGCCTACTGCAGGAGGGACGGCCTATGATGGGGGCAAGCCCCGGGCTGTACGGCAGTGCTTAGGAAGGGCTCCACATCCCGCCTTGGGAAATCTTAGCAGGTATTGCAGAAAGCAGAGGAATAGCTGGTGCCAAGAGGAAACTGCAGGACAGCTGAACAATAAAGTAGAGGGAAAAAAGTGTAAAATGACATGGGGAGTAGGGAGGGCCATATGACAGATGTCACTCCTGGCCCCTCCTCATTATTTTGTTGCAGGGACTTTTTCCTGAGGTTAACAGGAAACTGTTGGAAGGCCTTAAGCATGAAAGTAACCAGTCCCAGTCCTTACCTGCCACTCTGCCCTGTGCTCTGACTTTCCTCCTACCCCAGGAGACTGTTCCACCTTCCTGACCCTCCCTCTGCCTCCCAAGACCAAAATTCTCTCTGGTCTCTCTCTCCTCCCTTGCTGGCCCCTCCCTTAGGCCTTGGCGCAGTTGTCACTGCCTCCAGAAAGTCTTCTTGTCTCTATTGTCTGATATAGATATTCTTCCGTCCCCAGAGAAACTTTCCCACAGCTCTTGTCACTCTGCTCTGTAATTATCTGTTTACCTCTATCATTTACTAGACTATGAACCTCCTGAGAGAAGCTGTAGCTCATACCTGTGTCACTACTGTCTTTCCTCAAAAAAGAATGAATGAGCCGACCGTGGTGGCTCATGCCTGTAATCCTAGCACTCGGGAGGCTGAGACAGGAAGATCGTTGTGAGTTAGAGACCAGCCTGGGCTATAAAGTGAGCTCAAAGCCAGCCTGAACTACATACTGAGACCCTGTCTCAAAAAGACAAGGGCTGGTGATTTAGCTCAGCAGCCTAAGTGCCTGCCTGGCAAGTGTGAGGCTGTGAGTTTGATCCCCAGTGCCACAAAAAAAAAAAGAAAAAAAAAAAAGAATGAATGGATCTTAACTTAGAGGAGAAGATAACTTTGTAGGAAAAACCCAAAGACTTCAACCATTACCCCCTTTCCCAGATAGATGCAAAGCTTGGGGAGGGCATTTTGGAAAGATTCTGTAAATTGCAGGGAGGGCAGAGGTTACATGGCTTGTGCAAATTTTAGTTATTCCTATGAAAACAGATGGACCCTCCCTGGCCCTTTCTAACCCCACATCTCCATCTTCTATTCTAGCTTTCTAATGAAGCAACAATAAAGAACATCACTCACTGGACTCTATTTAATTACTACAATTCCTCGGGTTGGAATGAGAGTGTCCCCAGGCCACCCCTGCACCCTGCAGATGTGCCCCGGGGTTCTTGCTGGGAGACAGCTGTGGGCATCGTGAGTAGTTATGCTCTCTGAAAAGGTGACCCCTGTTCTTGGTTCTTTTTTCCTTAATGTTTCCATATGATGAATAACTCTGAAAACTCATCAACTTTTCACGTGGCAAGGATTCTCAATTGTCTTGGAGGTTACAGTGAATCAAACAGACCTGCTGCACTCTGAGAACTCCAAATCTATCCCCTGTCTTAAAAATTATGACAGGTCTGGTAAAGCTTTACAATTTTTCCAAAAAAATAAATTATATGTACCCTATAAAAGCAGAGAAACCTTCATTCTTTCACTGTTGGTTTTTCTGCTATGTTCTTGTGTTTTATTTTCTCTATATATTAAGGGAAAATCCAAATAGTAGGAGATGAAGACAGCCAGCTGTCATCCCCAGTGATTGATGGTCACGTTAAGTCTTAGTGAGGACACTAGCTGTGGTGGCACACACCCATAATCCCAGCACTCAGGAGGCTGAGGCAGGAGGATTGTTGCAAGTTCAGGCCATCTTGTGCTACATAGTGAGTTCAAGGGTAACCTGAACTACATAGTGAAACCCTATCAGAAAGAAAGAAAGAAAGAAAGAAAGAAAGAAAGAAAGAAAGAAAGAAAGAAAGAAAGAAAGAAAGAAAGTCTTAGTGGGGACAACCAGCATTTCAGAGCAGGTGAGATAGGCAAGGAGCAAACCTTTAGATTTTAGTTATAACTTCGATACATCGGGCACTGCCAACATACCAAGCAATTTACATATATAATCACTAAGCTTCCCAATATCCTTGAAAGAGTGTTATAATTTTCAAGTTTAAGAGACTCCAGGATTATTCCAAAGCTATATAATTAGTAGCTTGCAGAGCTAGAGTTTCAACATGCTCCAAAGCCTCAAGTCTTTTCTCTGCACCAGACTCTGCCATGAAGAATTGGGTCCCAGAGGTGGATTCAGGTGAGTGGAGGACAGTTTGTGTGGCCACAGTGAACAGTGTCAGACTCTGACCTCTCCCTTCCTTCTCCTTGCAGGAATTCATGAGACTGACTGTGTCTGACATGCTGGTAACATACATCACCATCCTGCTGGGGGACTTCGTTCGGGCTTGTTTTGTCCGGTTCATGAATTACTGCTGGTGCTGGGATCTGGAGGCTGGATTTGTAGGTTACTGTTTCACAGACATCCTGTAGAAGGGTGGCTCAACCATCGTGTCTGATACTTACAGTCAGATGCATTCCTGAGCATTTCATTTCTCTCAATGTTTAATGCAGGTCTGCTCTATGAAGTGCTATAGTGTTTAATCTTTATTTCCTTTAAGGATCCTCATTGCCTTTGTAGAGGTAGCTCTGTGTTTTCCCAGGGTGACCTTATATCGGAAGTGGAGGCATTCAGCCTTGGGAAAATGTGGACCATGCACTTCAGTGCTGAGCAGATGACTGGTAGAGATGGTCTGAGTGGCATCAACTCTCAGTGGGAAGGCTAAAGGCTAAAGTCCTAGGATGGACATGAATGTCTTAGAAAGTCCTGAAACACATTGAGAATGCAATAACCACTGTCCTGTCTTCAGGGTTATGATTTGAGAAACCTCTTTTGACCCTTACTCTTTCAACCTACCTACCTGGTAAACTACTCATCCGAAATATGTGTCATTTCCTCTCTGCAGTAATCTTCTATGATCTGGCAGAACCTTTGGCTCACTAGTTTGTCCTGTGTGTCTCTTCCATTCCCCTCCACTGACCCACCCACTAATCCTGGTGTTGGGGAGAGAACCTACCCTTTAACTGAGCTCCTGGTTAGAGGTTCCATACCTTGGTTACCTACATAGCCCTCATCTTGGTCTGCAGTAGGGTGCCTGTCTCAGGTAAGGGTGCTAGTACAGATTTCTGACATATTTTTTCCTTTAGTCCATTGTTAGTTGTTTTTTTGTTTTTTTTTTTGTTTTGTTTTGTTTTTTTGTCTTTTTGAAACAGGGTCTCGCTATGCAGTTCAGGCTGGCCTTGAGCTCACTTTTTAGCCCAGGCTGGTCCCAAATTCATAATGATCCTCCTGCCTCAGCCTCCTGAGAGCTAGGACTATAGGTGTGTGCCACCATGCCCAGCTCCATCACTAGTTTTAAACAAACCTAGTAAACTCCTCAGCAGCAAGGAAAATTTCCTAATCTGGTTGGAGAATGAGAATGAAAGAATGTCATGCTCAAAGATGATGACATCTTTGATAAGAATATACAAATGCTAAGATGTCCTCATATTGATTTTTAAATTCAACAAGATTCCAAAGTTATATTAAAGTTTATTTTTAAAATAAGCATGTGGGACCAGGTGCAGTGGCACACACTTATAATCCCAGCTACTCTGGGGAGGCTGAAGCAGGAGGATTAAAGGTTTGAAGGAGCTTGGACAACTTAGCAAGAACCTGTCTCAATAAAATGACAAAAAGGGCTCAAGTGTCCCTCAGTGGTACAGTGCTTTCCTAGCTTGCATGACAGTGTATGTTCAATGCTCAGGATTGACTGAAAAAAAAAGTACATGAACTATCCAGGAAAATCTTTTACAAAGAAACATAAAAGAAACTAAGCCTACAATTATATTAAAACATATTATGAAGTTATAATAATAAAATTGACAAATTTATCAATGGAACAGTATAGAAAGTCCAAAAATAGATATACTTTATATAGGATAAAGAGTGTCCATTTATATGATAAAGGGAACCTTTAAAATCAGTGGAAAAAGCCAGGTGTGGTGGTACACACTTGTAATCCCACCACTGGCGAGGCTGAGGTAGGTGAATAGCTGAGTTAGATGCTAAAAATCAGTGGGACAAAGAAAGATGACATAAAAGTGAGTGAGGGGTGGGGAGGAGACTGTATTCCTCACTCATTTTGTAATAGCACAGCTGTGACCAAGAACTGAGTGGCACCAAGGTTTGAAGGCAAAAATCAGCTTCATTACACCAGTGTCCCCACTGGGATTGTTCCCAAAGAGGTTGCCCGAAGGCTCAGGGAGGCAGGTTCTTATGGGGTAGCAAAGCAGAAGTCCAAAGGCAGAGTGCTTGTCAGTTGGGGATTGGTACTTACGATGTACAATGTAGTGAGCGGCTGTTTCTGGGAAACAGAAGTAACAGGAACTGAAGTACACTGGAGGTTACCTGGGCAACTAACAGAGACTGACATATACTGGCTGGGGCAGGGGGCACTCTCTGCTATAATTTCACCTACATGAATTATAGGTGAATTTAAAAATTTTTTTTTTTTTTTTTTTTTGCCGCACCGGGGATTGAACTCATGACCTTGCACTTGCCAGGCAGGCACTTAGACCGCTGAGCTAGATCCCCAGCCCTGTTTTTGCGACAGGGTCTCACTATGCCGTTCAGGCTGGCCTGGAGCTCACTTTGTAGCCCAGGCTGGTCTCGAACTCACAACGATCCGCTGTCTCAGCCTCCCGAGTGCTGGGATTACAGGCGTGAGCTACCACGCCCGGCTTGAAATTATAAACATTAAAAAATAATAAATGTCTAAAAGAAAGCACATAACAACTTGCAATCTTGAGGGTAAGGAAGATTTTCCTAAACTGGACACAAAACTTAGTAGCTAAGTTTTTTAGATACTGAAATCTCATTTCTGAAAATCTAACCTTGGAGATTTGGATTGCATAGATTCCCTGCTTTGATTCATGTTCTCCTGACCTTTCTATCTCCTTTCTGCCTTGTCATTCCTCCTCCTCTCACTCTTGTCTCCCTGAATTTCCATTTCTGGAAGAAAATTATGAAACAGATGCAAGCATGTTTCATGAGGACCCCTAGTTCCTCAGTGCCCATGAATGTGACTTATGTTCTTCCAAATATTTGATAAAGCACCAAAACTCCAAAAATCAGTCAGGTTAAAAATCTAAGACAGCTCTTTCCTTTCTTTCTTTCTTGTTGTTTTTTGTTTTAAAGTTATCTTTTCATCTGATCCCTCAGTTGTCTTATTATTTATTAGATTTAATCCTGGATGATACTTTCAAGATCTCTAATTAAAGCTTTGATAAAATGTTCTCTCAGGGGCTAAGTTCCTCCCAAGAACACAGTGTCACCTGTGGTCTCTAAAAGATAAAAACTATCACAATTTTTTTAGACGTCTCACTTTGTAGTTCAGGCTTGCCCTGAACTCACTATGTAGCCCTGGCCTCCTTGAACTTGAGGCAATCTTCCTGCCTCGGCTCCCAAGTACTGGTATTACAGGTAGGTGCCATCATGCCCAGGCCAATTTCTTTTTAACTGAAAAAGTTTCGGCTTTGAGAATTTCAAAACCTTTCTTTAAAAGTTGAAAACATTTTAAGAAACAGAACTATGAACCTAAAATTCTTCTCTGGCTACCACAGCATGGTCTTTGGGACGGAGTAGCACTGACTTGACCATAATAGGGCCTGGCTGACATTACCTAATTCAGTCTCTCTCTCTCTCTCTCTCTCTCTCTCTCTCCAGCCCTCATATGCTGAGTTTGACATTAGCGGAAATGTGCTGGGTTTGATCTTCAACCAAGGTATGATCTGGTGAGTTCTCCATTTCATCTGAGGATCACCTATCTCAGGTCAAAAACTTAAGAGTGCCAGGGCTTGCCCCTCAACTCCTCCTGCCCCACTGTGTTCCCTTCTTTCATGTGAAAAATAGAGGGCAGGCCTAGATGAGAGGCTGGACAGTTTCTAGCTCATGCATATACTACCATGAATTGTAGAGATGGAGAGAGTGGGGAGGGACAGAAAGGGAACAAAAAGGAGGGAGAGGGAGAGAAAGAGGAGAAGAAGAAAGAAAGAAAAATAAAAGGGCAGAAAGTAGAAGAAAGGAGGAAAGGAAGAAAGCAAGCAAGCTAAATGAACTGAAGAACTTTCCACTCTGGAAAGAGAACAGTAGGAGACTAAAAAACTTACCTAAAGATTTTCAAGATGCCAAGGGCTGGCTCCCTGCTGGTCTCTGTCCAAAAACAATGGAGATCATGGAGAAAAAGGCCACAGAGCATGTGATTTGCTGACACCTAGGGGGATCTATCCAGCCATGGTAAAATTCTGACCAGCGCCCAAATTATAAAGCTCAGTATCTCCCTCTCCTAAAGACTGCGGCTCCCTCCCTGTCCTAAAGGTTGTGGCTCAGTGACAAACGTCCTCATTAAATGAGAGTCCCATGCCCTTGAGGTCTGCAGGGAAAGCAGCTTCCCCTCACACCCTTAACCCTTCCATTCCATTTCCTTCTATCCTCCTTCCCTTGTCTTTTCTGCTACCAGGCTAACTGCGTGTCTGTCCTTCCAGGATGGGCTCCTTCTACGCTCCAGGACTGGTGGGCATTAATGTCCTGCGCCTGCTGACCTCCATGTACTTCCAGTGCTGGGCGGTGATGAGCAGCAACGTCCCCCATGAACGTGTGTTCAAAGCCTCCAGATCCAACAACTTCTACATGGGCCTGCTGCTGCTGGTGCTCTTCCTCAGCCTGCTTCCGGTGGCCTACACCATCATGTCCCTCCCGCCCTCCTTTGACTGCGGCCCGTTCAGGTG
This sequence comes from Cuniculus paca, assembly GCA_004365215.1. Taxonomy (NCBI): domain Eukaryota; kingdom Metazoa; phylum Chordata; class Mammalia; order Rodentia; family Cuniculidae; genus Cuniculus; species Cuniculus paca. Next base: position 18,190 of record RJWT010010331.1, read on the forward strand.
CAGAGCAGGTGCAGAGCGGTTGTACGAGAGCAGCTCCTCTCCAGAGGCAGTCTGCTCACAAGGCCTGGCTCAGAATTGGGGTTCTGGTTTCATGTCAACTTGTAAAAGACCAGAGAACTTTGGGCAAATCGTCAGTGCTGTCCGAGAGTTTTCTGCCGGAGTAGAAATGTTCTGTGTCTGTGCTGCTCAGCCTGGTAGCCACCAGCTACGCATGGATCCTCAGAGCTTACAATGAAGGGCTAGGACGTTGAATTTCTAATTTATTTAATTACACTTTAATTAAAATAGCCACGTGAGGCTAGTGTCTACATATTGGATAGTGCAGTTATAAACTTTCAACATTGTGTAATCTACCACCTGGGATGACCTTATCCCAGGATGTCTGGCAGGGAATATTCTGAAGATGAAATGACAGTAAACTCACAATGCCATCCAATGTGACGTAGCTGCAACTGAGCCCCTTGCCTGGGCCCCACACTCTGCAGAGCACCGGCCAGGTTTGTGGGTTCGGGGTATAAGCTGAAGTAGTTTAGGAGTCTGGATATTGTATAAAAAGATCAGTAGTAAGAAGGTAGATTGAGAAATAATGTGCATCTTTCCAAGTGAGGGACCCTCTGAAAACAAAGTCCTCTCCCTACTCTGCAAAAAGGGCTTCTAGAATTGGAGCAGTATGGATCGTGCTGTCCCTTTTATCTGCCACCTTTTCACCTGATGCGCTCTCCTCAGGAATCGTGAAATAAGACGACGTGTGTAGCCAGTGCTCCCATCCTCACTAAATACCGTTCTCTGCCCAGAAGTGGGGAGAGGCAGGTGAGTAGGGCCCTGAACTGCATCTGTCCAGCCCTCAGAGCAAGTGCTTCCTGGAAATGTGCACCCCAGGGCCTCACCCACTTTACTCTAGTGCCAGTCCTGCCTGCCAATGCGAAGAGGCCCACATGGGCAAATACTGGTTAGGTACTTCTCGGTTGGTAAGGGACTTGCCTAGATAAAGCCCTGTGATTAGTGAAGCCCAGAGGATGAATTCACAGGAGTGTTGCAGCACAGCAGGATCTGATCAAACAAGGGCTCACAGAAAAGGAAGGGGGTGTCTGTCCAGAGTGAAGGCACGTGGGCTGTAGAGGGCTGGAGATGCAGGGTTGAAAGGAGAACACCACAGGAGAAACTCAGTTGGCTTGTTTCTGGGTGCAGAACCCTTTACCTGAGGCTGCCGCCTGTGTCCAGGCGTTGCTGTGAGCAGACCTGTGTCATTCCTGGCTCTGCACCCTTTTGCTTTACCTGCTGCCTTAAAAGGCTCTGATACCCTACACCCAGATCAGAGGGAAGGACCTAAAATGTAACTCATGGGAAGTATAGTGGCCAGCTGCCTCCTCCTTCCCATCACTTGTCTGATCAAAACCTACCAACAGCCAGGCATGGTGGTGCATGCCTGTAATGCTAGCACTGGGGAGGCTGAGGCAGGAGGATCACTGCGAGCCCGAGGCCAGCCTGGGCTACCAAGTGAGTTCAAGGCCAGCCTGAATGACATATCTGAACCCTGTCTCGAAAAGACAAAAACAAACAAAAGACCCACCAACACCTGAAATATTCTTTTCTTGAATATTTGCAGAGTTGTTCTTCACTTGTTCCAGGTCTCTACTCAAGGGTGACCCACTCTGTCAGTGAGGCCTTTCCTGGAGTTCCTAACTGAACACTCGCGTGCACAGAGACGTGCGCACACGTTTCTGCTTATTATATCTCCTCATTGCCATCTTTTGTCTTTTCATATATTGCCTTTTCCCCCATCAGGAAAAACTCCATGAGGACATGGTTTTTGCTTCCTTTCTCATTGCTTTATACCCAGTGCCTGGGAGAGAATATTTGGTTTGTGATCAGTGTTCAAACTAGACCCATTACCTTTGAAAAATTCAGTCATGTGGGGGATACTTGGAACAGATCAAATGCCTACAGGGCCAGGCAGGCAACATAAGTGAATGAGGTGGGCCGCCCTGCATAGTATATGGTTAGAAACAGGGCTTGGTAGGCTATCGCCTATGGACCAAACCAGACTACCACTTGTTTTTGTAAATAAACACAACCACATCTGTTTACTTACATGTACTCTATGGCTGCTGTCTCATTATAACAGTGAGATTGAGTAGTTAAGTAAAGAATCATCTGGCCCACAAAGCCAAAGATTTTTATTTGTTGCCCACTGCAGAAAAAAAATTGCCAAACCCTTAATTCAGAGGATAGACTACAGCCAGCGCTGTCATTCACCAGCTGGGTGATCTGAGCAATTTACTTAGTTCTCTGCACCTCAGGCTCATTGCCTATAAGGTGAAAATGCTGGTGGTGTTTATCTCATAGGGTTTTGTGAGAATTTAGTGTGCTGTTGTTCGTAAAGCACCTAAAGGAGTGTACAGGTCCACAGTAAAGCGTATCTGGGAGTTTTGTTAAGCCTGAGTTCTGCCCAAGTTGGGGGCAGTTAGTGCTCCAGACAGTTATTTCCATTTGGAGCATGGGCCCACTCTTACCAGACCTTCCAGAATGTCACAGAAATATGAGCACTTATTTAAAAATACTCTGATTTTTTTTTTTGGTGGGGGAGGTACCAGCAATCAAACTCAGGACCCTGTGCTTACCAGGCGGGTGCTTGTACCACTGAGCTATATCCCTGGCCCTGATATTTTTATTATAGCCATTAACTTGAGTTTTAAAACTAACTGCACCAACCAACAAAAAATACCATGTAGATATGGAGTCCACACTGGCCAGAATTTCTCCTATTTCCTCCAGATAGAGCCTACAGGTATTCGGGTGTGCATGTCTCTGAGTGTACAGATCCACTGTGTCTCACCTAAATCACAGTAAGATAGATGCTTAATGATGCCTCAGGTTTTCCTCAAACAGGTGAACCAAGAACTAGCTAGACATCTGAAGCCTGTATGGAGAAGTGCTTTATACCTTTCCATTCATACAGGTGTGCGGATCGCTTTTAAATGAGTGGTTGCATTGAGCTCTCGTATCTTCAGTAATACCTTGATTCACATACACTTCCATTTGTGAACAATCTGATTTGCAAACAGAAGCGTTTGGCAAAATTTTGCTTCCATTCACAAACTCCGCATCAGGTGTTGGGTGACAAACATGACTGAGGCCATCTTCCCCATGTGAACATTAGTGCGATCATCCTTCCTAGAATCAAGGAATAAACTAAATTCATGAACCGAGCCACCACTGTATTTTGTTCACTAACCCACTCACTTTTGAGAGAAAAGCAAGACCAATCCCAGGCAACATGGAAAAGCAGAGGACTATAGATTCCAGACACTCAGTGTAACTCACAGGGGAGAAGCTGAAGATTGTAACTGCTGATATCTTCAGACTCATTTCAGTTTGTGTCTCTTACCCAAATCTTTTTTATTTTTTACTTCTAAGAAAGATAAACATAGTTTTGGTTTACTTTACCTCTTTCTCTAAATTTGTTGAAATTCTACCAACAGTCCTCTCAATTGGCCAGAAGGAGGAAAGGAAAGAGGAAGAAAGGTACTAAGGTCCCCAAGAATCCTTAACATGTATGTACTTATCAGTGACGAGGAACAGTTGGGGTAATACGGGGGCAGCCAAGGTATTCTGGATGCTTGATCTGTGGCAAGATTTGTACAAAGCATGTACTTAATCCTCATAACAACACTGTGAGACAGAAAGCAATATCTACACCCAGGGTCAGCTGTTTCTGTAAAGAGCATGGCAGTAAATATTATAGGTTTTGCAAGTTACTAAAGATTGAGCATGGCTTGGCCCCCTTGAAACTCATGTTGGAATCTCACCACCACTGTGGCAGTGTTGGGAGGTCCAGGCTTTTGGTAGTGATAGGGTTGTAAAATGGATAATGCTTTTCATGAGACTGAATCAATTCTTGCAATAGAGAGTGAGTTCTCATTCTTGCAGGACTGGACTACTTACTTTGAGAGTCTTTTGTTAGCAAATCTGCCCCTTGTGTTTTCTCTCTTCTGCACGTACCTGCTTGCTCTCCTAATTTCCACCATGAGTTGAAGCAGCACAGGCCCTCTTCAGATGCAGCCAGCCTATCTTGAACTTCACCTCCAAAACTGTGAGCCAAATCAAACCTTTATTCTTTATTAATTACCCAGTCTCAGGAATCCTGTTATAGCAGAAAATGGACTAAGGCAGAAGTCAAGCGGTAGAATCAAGAATATTGTGTAGATATTTATATAACAAGAGAAATAAATGCCCACAAAGTTTTATTGACAATATTCAAAATATGGTGATGATAATAACAATAATAATAGAGTATAAACAAATCACACTAATGGGAATAATTATCTACTAATAAAAACCTACTAATGAAAATAACAGAGTTCTTTGGGATGATAATATTTCACATAAGAGAGGTTCAAAGCTACTGCTAAGTCAATGAACTGCTTTGTAGTAGAGCAAGTCAGTATATTCAGCTTCCATTTCTGATAAAAATTTACAGACTAAAAGTGAATAATTTGCAAGAGCAAATGAAGTTCACTACTGACACTACTTTTTCAATCACACGATAAATTTAAATGCTTTTTGCAAATTGAACCTTAGGCTGTAAAGGTTGTGTACAATTTCACAGGCTTTGTACTTTGTCCAACTTAAGTCTTTTTCTACTCCACACATAGTTTAACTATCATCAGTTGTAGTACATCATAGCAGATTCCCCTTCAGATTGTGCCAAGTTAGTGTTTTCTCAATTTCTTAAAAATAGTCTCACTCATCTTTGTTTCACACAGAATATTCATAGAGGCTCATTTTCCAGTCATTTCAAATTTGGTAAACTCCTCAAAAAACAATGAGGCAGTATGAGCAACATTTGCCAACGAATCAAAACCCAAGAAAACCACTTGAAACCATTTACCTTGTTTTTGACTAGGACATTACTCTTCATGTTCTGCACTCTTCAAGCAAGTTGCTCTTGCTGGAGATTCTACCTATCTTAAACTTTTTTTCCCCCTCTAGTCATGTTTCTTCAGCTTCTGCAATCAAACACAATTTAATTACTGTACCACTAGAAAATAAGAAGCATGATTTTGGAAACTAAAGGAAAGGGAATCCTTACTAACTCATAAAAGAAAGTTTAGTTGAATCATATGCTACAATTATAATGGAAAGTTGAACTTACAGGTTTGAACTTGGATATTAGCGAGGTTTTGAAGCAAACTGTTGAATATGTATCCTGAGTTTTTGTTTTGTTTTGTCTTCCTGCTTATTGTAAACTGTGAAAGAAAAGAACCAAATTAAGAAAAAAAAAACTTGTAAGTAGAAAAAGAACCAGAACTTGCAGGGTGTGGTGGCACAAACGTGTAATTTGAGCATATTTGGGAGACTGAGGCAGGAGGTTCATGAGTTTAAGGCCAGCCTGAACTACATAGGAAAATCCTGTCAAAAAAAAGAGAACAGGACACAATGATTCTCAGCTTCTCTGCATTGTAAAAGAAGCTAAGAATACATTCATTGTTAGGAGACAGTGCTCTAAAAAGAAAATCAAAAGTGTGGCTGGATAATTTTTTATTAGTGCTTCCAGATTAAAAATCCGATTATTCATCCACACAGAGGACTCATTGATAAGAATAAGTGTGTGACTCAGATCCCCTCAATCATCTCAGTGGGAGCTAGAAACAGAGATAAGATATCCAGTGAAAATAGCATAAGATTCTCTTATCTAATAGAGTGAATTCTCATGACATACATGGAAGATCCACAAAGTTTTTGAGACTATTATATCAGGAGAAACACTGCCGACTTGGACTGAAAGGGACAGAGTGAAAACAAAGAATAAGAAACCTGTTGGCCACCCAAAATTTACAGGCAGGAAACAGACTGATAAAAATCTGTACCACTGGAGCACCTTCAAGGAAAGGTAAAGTTAATTCCAAAAGCAGAGCTGCTGTCCTCAAGAGCAGATATGCAGGCATAGAGGTTGGATCCCAGAGCCCAGAGGATTATTCTTAAACCTTAAATGCCAAATAAATGGAGTTTGGTTGATTGAATTTGGAGATTGCACAGGACTGGTGATTCCCTCCTTCCTTCCATTTTCTCCC
>RJWT010010332.1:0-15324 GCA_004365215.1 Cuniculus paca
GGACTGAGAATGGCTTTGCTTTAGCTGCCAGCAATCTCTTGCACAATTACTCCTTTCTGAATGAAACCATCTTGGGTATGGACAAAACAAGGGAGGACAGTAGCTTAATTTTTTGATTGAAAAAGGAGCAAGGAAAAGAAAGAAAATGATTAATAATAAGTCCATTGGAACATTCTGTACCTCTCTCTTTTCTGATTAGAGAAGTGGCTTGGAAGCTGGCTCATTAGGCAGAAGTAATGAGCCAGGATACCTGCCACCTCTAATTAGAGAAGAGATACAGCAGGGGCAGCCATACCTGTAAGTTGATAAAGACAAAATTTATTTTAAAATATCCTTTTCCTCCCATAGCTCTTAGGTACTTGGAACGTAAAGGAGAAAATTATAATAAAAACTCAATAATATTTGAAATAAGCCCTTTTCCAAATATACATTTTTTTATTCAAGAGTGAAATTTATTTTTATACAGTTTAAGAATAAATATCATCTCCAGTCTACTCTGTACTTTGGATGCACTTGGATTCAACCTTTAGTGTACTGAAGTAGAGTAGAAACAAGTCATTTTAACCCTGCAGTGAAAAGTGAACTAATTTACGGTACTATCATGTATCATGCACTATCATGAATAACATTTGGTGTAATAAAACACTTTTCAAAGTACTAATAGGGATTAAATATTGAAGTAAGGCTCATAAGATTTAACATGTTATTAAAAAATTCTACATGCAGAGTACTTCATACGTTTCTTCAATATACTAATTACTGAAACCGAGTTTCCAAATAGATAGATGCTTTAAATCATTGCTCATTCATATAAGTTGTTTGATGTAAGAACATATACAAATTGAGTCTTTTATAAACACTTTCACTTCTGATCCCTACAATAACCACATAGAAAGATTATCTTTATATTACTGCACTGCAATAAGAAAATAGATGTACAAAGAGGTTAATAATAGTTGCCCCTTAATGCATATTTACTATACGACAAGTAATATATTCCAGACATATGTTATCTCATATAGTTCTTGGGAGTCTCCTGTATTATGTATTAAAACACCATTTAATAGATTAAACACCAGAGACTTAAATGAGCAAATATTTTGATCAAAAGAACACAGCTGAATCAGAACCAACCCCAGGTTAGTTTCACACTAGAATTTGTAGTTTTGTTTTGTTTTGTTTTGTTTTGCTTTGTTTTGTTTTGTTTTGAGACAAGATCTTCCTGTACTCCAGGTTGGCCTTGAACTCACTGGGCAGCTTGGGCTGGCCTTGAACTTTCAGGAAACCTTTTGCCTCAGCCTTTCAAGTGCTGGAATTACAGGCATAGACCACCACACACAGCTCAGAGCTTAGAAATTTAACCACTGCGTTTTCAACGTATTTTAAATAATAAAAACATATACCTTATTTCTTTAAACTAAAATTAACTTAAACTTGGCATAGAGGAAAACAAAGCTGTAAAGATTCATTATTTCAACTAACAATGGCATCATATACACATTTCTATAGGACATCTCTAACCTTTGTCTCTTTTATTCATTTATTGCAAACATGGAAAAAGATTTTAATTCCTATGTATAAAAATGATAGAATCATGTAACTATTAAATGAAATTTACAAAGTTGTTGATTGTATTTTTCTAAAATAGAAACAAAATTAGAAAAAAGTATTAAAACCTGCACTAAGTACAATTGCATGAGAAAAAATAACCAATAGGCCAAAATTCAGAAGACTGATAGACACTGTTGAGGTGTGTATCAACACATGGCTGGTGGAAAGAAAACACTTCATTTGCTTTTCTATGGGCTAACCCTCAGCCAAATAAAGAAAAGAGAGGAGACTCAAATAAAATTAGGATAACAGGAGACATTATAATTCACAACAAAAAATGCAAGAGATCATTAGAGATTATTATGAACAATTACATGCCAACAAATTTGATAATCAATAAACAATTTGAAATGATAAATTGCTAGATTCATATCCCTTAGCAAGACTGAATCATGGAAAAATAGAAAACCAGAAGAGACCAATAGCAAGTTAACATCACTGAATCAATAATAAAAAGGGTCCCATCAAAGAAAATCCAACACCAGGTAGTTTTACTGTTGAATTCTAGAAATCTAAGGAAACACTAACATCAATTCTCAAGTTATTCCAAAAACTAGAAAAGGAATTCTTCAAAACACATTCAAGAGGTCATCTTCACCCTGTTCCCCAAATGAAATAAGAATACACACACACACACACACACACACACACACACACCACAGGCTTAAAGATATCCTTCACGGAGATACATGCAAGAGTCTTCCAAAACGTTGAATCCAACAGCACATTCTTCACAATAATCAAGGATAATCAGGAGGATTCATTCTAGGATGAAGAATGGTTCAATATATGGAAACCAATAGATGTGATATCCCATATCAACAAAATGAATGACAAAAACCCTAAAGTCATGACTTCATAATAAAAATGCCAAGCAAACTAGCTACACAAGAAATGTACCCCAACATAATAAAAGTCATTTGTTAATAAGCCACTTTTATTCCACTGAATGGAGCAAAGCTGAACAGATTCTCTCCAAGTTCTAAACTAAAAATGGATGTCCACCTTCACCACTTTTATTCAACATAATGTAAGTTCTAACCAGAGAAATTAGGCAAAAGAAGAAAAGAAAGAGCATCTAAACTAGAAAAGAAGTCGAGTTGCCACTATTTGTAGATGACATGGTCTTACATATAGAAATTCCTCAAAACTACACAAAAAAGCTTCTGGAACCAATAGATGATTTCTGCAAAGTTGCAGGATACAAGACCAACATACAACACTCAGTAGTGTTACTAAGTGCCAATAATGAATTATCTGAAATAAAAATCAAGAAAGCAATCTCATTAAAATAGCTGCAAAAAACCCAGGAATAAATCTATCAAAGCATTTTAAAAGAAGTAGACAATGAAAGTAATAAAATATCAATGAAAGTAATTGGAGAGTATACAAAACAAACAGGAGAGGATGACATTCCTTGTTCATGAATTGGAAGAATCAATATTTTACAATATCCATACTACTTAAGGCGATTTACTAATTCAATGCAATCTTACCAAATATTAATGTTGTTTTTGCAGAACTAGAAAAAAACTCTATTGTAAAGTTTATATGAAACTACAAAAAAAAATACCAAAGCCATCTTGAGCAAAAAGAACACAAAAGGAAGTTTTTATGCTACCTGATTCCAAAATACACCACAAAGTTATAATAAAAACATCTTGGTACTGGCATAAAAACAGAAACACAGACCAATGGAACAGAACAGAGCCCAGAAATAAACTCATGAACCCACAGCCATTTGTTTTCTTGTAAGGATGCTATGAAAATTTACTGAAGAAAGAATAGTCTTCAATAAACTGTATGAGAAGATTGACTATTCCTGAGCAGGAGATGGAATCTAGACCCTTCTCAATCCCCAGTTTCAAAAGTCAACACAAAATGGAATAAAGACTTGATAGAAAGGTGTGAAGCTATGAAACTACCAGAAGAAAACATTAAGGAAAGACTTCAGCACACTGGAAAGGACAAAGACAAGACCCCAAAAGCACAGGAAATAAGAAGAAAAATAGGCAAGTGGGACTATGTTAAATGAACAACCTCCTGAACAGGAAGGAAATAATCAACAGAGGGCAGAGACAACCTACGAAATGGGAGAAAACATTTTCAAGCTATACCTCTGACAAGGGGTTGACATAGAATTTGTAAAGAGCTGCAAACCCCAACAGCAAAACAAAATTAGTACAGTCATTATGGAAAACAAATAAAACAAATATCCAGATTAAAAACGGGGCAAGAGATCTAAATAAACATATCTCAAAGGAAGCTTTATGAATGGCCAACAGCTATATGAAAAAAAAATGTTCAGCATTATTAAATTCAGAGAAATTCAAATCAAAACCACAGTGAGACTTCATTGCACCCCCAAAAATGACTATTATCGAAAAGACTGAAGATAGTAAGTGGCATAAGACAGGTGGACTAAAAGAGCCCCTAGGCGCTGCTGATGGGAATGTAAATTAGTACAGTCATTATGGGAAACAGAAGTTAAAGACACAACTATCACATGATCCAACAATCCCACTCCTGTGTACGCAGCCAAAAGAAATGAAGCACGTAGCTCTATCCCTGTTTTCAGCTGCAGCGCTAATCACAACAGTCAAGGATAGGAAATGACGGAAGTGTTCACTCACAGAGGAATAGAGATGTGGTATGTGCATACAGTGAAATATTACATGGCCATAAAAATGAAACCCTGCCATTCATAGAAACAAAATGGAAGCAGACATTGTTAGTCTAGGTGACATCAGTCACTTACACGTGGAATCTAGAAAAGTCGATCTTGGAGAATTTGAGAGTAAACAGTGGGGAGCAGAGCCCCAGGGGAGTAGTGAATGGTGACGAGGTTACCATTGGACAAAAGGTAGAAGTTCTTGGGCACTCCTGCAAAGTAACATGATGATAGACAACGTACATTTCAATAACTAGAATGCACTGTATGTGTGTTTTGATAACCAGGAGAAATTATTTTGCAAGCTTTTACCATAAAGAAACAATATGTGCTTATACAGGTAAATGTCTTTAACCTGATTTAAACATTACATACTGAATACATAGATCAAACAGTACATAGCACCCCATGACTATGGATAACTTTTATGTCTTTGTGTATTGGTTAGATATTAAATATTTTAAAATGTTTCAGTCACATTGAAAGAAAATTGAGCAACTTTTACACAATTATGATCCAAAAATTGCTCCGTGTGGTATTTGTCAAAGAAGTTGAAATTTCTATTCACAGATATTTATAACAACTTTATTCATCACTGCCAAACCCTGCAGGCAAGGACGATGTCCCTCAGGAAGTGGGTGGACACATAAACTGTGCCACATTAAGCAGAACTGAGTTATCCGGCCATGAAAAGGCATGGAGGAAATTTAAGTGCATATTAGTCAGTGAAAGAAGCCAGTCTGCAAAGGCTGTATGCTGTCCGATTCCAACAGGATATTATTCTAGAAGAGGAAAAGCTTTGTAAACAGTGAAGGGACAGAGTCAGGGTGAAGGGGAGGAAGGGCTGGTGCAACAGAAGACTTTCAAGACAGTGAACTATCTTCATGCCCTGCATGAAATTATAATGGTGCCCCCACATCTATTCAAACACAAGAGTGAGCGACAGTATAAACTATGGGCTCTGAGTGTCTGACTTGTCACTGTAGATTTACCAGATGGGTCACTCTCAGGTTGGAGATATTGATAATTGGGAGTGGGAGGGGGACAGAGGACCCCTGAAGTCTGCATTTTTCAGCTTTGTTATGAGTCTAAACCTGCTTTAAAAAAATAAAACCCATTAAAAAATAACCAACAAATACATAAGACTAAGTCTAAAAAACATAAGACATCCATATAAAGAAGTAAAAACTTTGCTAAAATTAATTTTATGTGTATGGGTTGGAAGTTTGATAGTGTTTTTACATACATTCTGCACCCAAATTAACTGATTTAAATCTCAGAATTTTTTTGTGGAAATTGAGTAACCATTTCCAAAGTTCAAATAAAACTCAAGATCATCTTGAAAGAAAAAAAATTTGAAAGTAACACTGATAGATATCAAGACATTTATGAAGCCATAGTAATTAATACTAAATGTTTTGACCTGTGTATAAACAAATCAGCAAAATGAAGAGATAATTCAGAAACAAATCCATTTTTACATGCAGATATCCAGTTTGGGACAAAGTTACCACAGCAGAGAAGTAGAAGTGATTGTAGTACAATGGTTCTTTATGGTTTTGGTGGGGATTTTTTTCTTCTTAATTTTTTAGGTTAATTATTCAGATGAGACAAATCAAACTTGACTCCTAGCTTGTATTATATCTACATATCTATCCTGGAGAGAAAACAGACCTAAATTTGAGAGATAAAATAATAAAAAAAAAACAGAATAAAGAGAATATCTCCATAACATCAATTTTCTAATGACACAAAAAGTATTACATATAGGAGAAAAATTAGTAAGTTGGATTTCATTAAAATAAGGCAGATTTCTTTATCAAAGCATACAATTAAAAGAATTAAACTATAAGCCAAAGGCTAGAAGACAAGATTTGCCCTTGTGTGCTGCCAAAGAGCTCATATTCAAAATATTGAAGACCTCCTACAAATTAATAAGAAAAAGACAAACTACCCAATTAAAAATTGGCAAATCAACTTGAATAGGCACTTCATAAAAAAGTGCACTTCATAGCAAATAAGCCCATGAAAAGGTTCTCAGTATCATTAATCATGAGGAAATGTACTACACATCCACTAGGACGGCGAACAACAGTAACATTTGGCAGTTCTAAGTACCGATGAGGGTGTTCAAGCAGCCAGAATTTTCAAATACGGCTGGCTGCCACGGAAAAGTCCTCAGAAGTATTTTCTAAGGCAGAAGATACACACAGTACCTACTGTATATGCATACAATATGGACACAAGACAATGCATAGAATATGGGGAAGTGTCACAGGCACAGTGCTGACTTAAAAAGAACACAACAGAACTCGCTGTGTGATTTTATTTGCATGATAGTTCGAGAATGGCACAATTTATAGAAAGTGATAAAGGTCTCCACTGATAAATTCTGTGTAGAGGCCTGTCATGAATAGGGGAAACTCTTGGAGATACTAACAATGTTCTGTAACTTTTTCTAGATGAGTTACACAGGTGCATATAACTATTAAAACCTCATCAAGCTAAACCCTTAGAGTTTATGCAGCACCTTGAATGCATGCTTTGCCTGGATTAAATATTTCAAATATTTTCAAATCAACAAAAAGTTAGCAGGTCATCTGCAAAACTGAAGAAAATATTCAATTCTTAACATTAATGAGATTTAACAAAGAAATGATTTACAGAGTATAAATATGGATTCATCACATGAATAAGAAATTCACAAAGGAAATGCAAATGAGGAAGACATTTATGAAGAACTATTCAAACTTATCATGATAACTGGAAATCAGCATCCAACAATATTTTTCACTTAAAGGAATGGTAAGGGTGACAAAAAGTGAATTTGAAAGGTTAGCATTTAGGGAAACAAGAACTTGCCTGTAGGTTTCAATAAGGTTATAAATTTTCACCAGCTTGCTGAAAGTAGTCTGCTGTTATATATTAGAGTAATCTTTATACTGTGTATGAAAATATAAACTGATCATGTATTTTAACACAGCCATTCAACTCTGTGGATTTCTTTTAGGGAAATCATAACAATATTAATAATAGTATTATTAACCAATGTCATTTAGTATATGCAAGGCATTGTGCTCAGCACTGCATTTATTCATTCAACAAATAAATACTGCCAGATGCTTGTAAAACAGTAGTGCTTTATCTGATGTTGCCTCATTTAATGATCACAATGGCTCTGTAAAAATATCATGATCATCCTAAAGTTGGAATAACTGTGGTTTAGAAACATTGATAAGTTTATCCAGGTCATACAGGTGGAAATCAAGGAGCTGTTGTATGAACTAGGGCAGAGACACACCAGAGTGTAGGGTGTGTGCATACACTAAGTAAATAGGCAGAAATGAGCTATGCGTATGCTGATAAAATGTATGGGTACGGTGTTTGCTACCAAATGAGGTAACTGTTGATAATTTTTCTGTAGGAGCTTGTTTTAAAAATGTATTACAGGTAAGTAATTGCAGATGCAGATGCCACTGTGGGAAATGAGCAAGTATATTGACATCGAATATGAGTCATCACATTTGCTGGGGGGTATATTTACTAATCCAAGGGCCCTGAGAAAGTATATGTATTATAATTACCTATTTAGAAAAATATGGTATGTGCAACCATATCTCTAGTTCCACCTGGGTTAGATTTTTTTATAATGAGATGTTATATACTGTATAATATCTCCATTTAAAGGTAGATATTTTAAAGATCATTTGCTAGATATTTCTAGATAACTCTCTTTTCAACTTTTCTTGCTTTAAACTTCTTTTCTGTCTGTAGTGTGTATTGTCTTCTTAAATTATACAACTGACTTTTAGCACTGGAAAATAGGAACATCCTGGATCCAGCTTATTACATGTTAATAGCATTTGTCAGTGTCTCATATCCCAGAGTCTCATATTAACAATGTTCTGTGTTAAAATCCAAGCCAAAGAAAGGAGAGAGAAAGGAAGGCATGGGTTGTTGCATACTGTTCTTTCTTTTAAAGTTAACCCAAGTAGAGAAGTTTTAATTTTAAAGCCGTGTTGAATACTGGTTCCTAAAAGATACGCCTGTCTAGAACCTGTCAGTGACGTCTGACGTGGAAAGAGGGTCTTCGACAGTGTACCTCGGTTAGGAATCTGGAGCAGAGCCCTCGTCCAAGGAGGAAGACATAGAGGAGGGGACGGTGTGTGAAGAAGCTTCTGAACCTGCCTGCTGTGAGTCACACAGTGGAAAGCCTTGCGTGCCACCAGCGGAAGAAGAGGGACACAGCAGGGTCCTTCCTGGGAGGCCCAAGACAGCCCAGTCCTTGACTTCAGACTTCTGGCTTCCACAACAGCGAGAGAGCGCATTTCTATGACATTAACCTGATACCCAGTTGATAGTAGTTTGGTACTGTGGCCCCAGGAAATAAACCCAAATAAATTAAAATATTGTTTCTTTGATGCAATTTAGGACCAATGTGATTAGATAAATAAATAGCATTCTGAAGTCAGTATCTTACCATTTAAACTCTGTCCTATTTGTATAGTACCAGAAGCGAGATCTGAAATGGATCCACTTAGAGTTCCTGTATGGAAAGCCATGTTACCCTCCTCCACGCCATCGATAAAGAAGTTGATTTTTGTCCGATGCACCTGCAAGAAATTGTCTCTATTATTTTAAATGCATAAACATTTATTTTACCATAACCACACAGCAATAGTTTTCTCAAGTTACTTTACTGCTTGTCCACTTTCTTCACTTGAAAAGGCTACAATTTAATAGCACAATGATATCTGTGTTTTTAATTCTAGACATAAATCAACATAGTGTGATTTTGTGCTGTGATAATCCCTGCACACTCACAGGTATGCATAATTGTCCTAGATATGTAATAGTTCTAATTCCCATGCCTTCATATATTCTAAATATGTTTTTTGTTTAATGGTCATTAAATTTGTTATGGCTATATTTGGAAATAAAGAAATTAATAAAAAAAAAGGAGACACATTCAAAACCAGAAATATAAACAATCCATTACATGTGGGTGTAATTCAATTTAATAAAAAAAATTTTTTTATTAAATTTAATCTAAAAAAATTTCTAATAAATATTTATTCTTTTAGGTGTGAGTATATCATTGGTAATTTTCAGATATATTTTCCCATTCAGAATAACTTAGAAATTTGCTGGCCTTAGTCTAAGCTAATTGATCAAGAGCCTAATAATGTCCATTCACTTTCCAGGTTAGCAATCTTTTTCTATAAATGGCCAGAAGATTTTTTTTCCTTTGAAAGTCAAATAATTCAGTGTTGTGGGTCAAATGGTCCCAGCTTACCACTGCTCAGCTGAGATTGTAACGGGAGGCAACAATAGGCAATACATAAGCGAATAAGCCTGTCTTCCAAAAAAGCAGACTTTAGAAAAACAGGTGGCCAGCCAGCTACGTCCCCATTGGTTTAGTTCGGTCTCTGAATTACACCATAAAAATGTACTGAAGTTTGGTTTGGGTGGCATGATTCCTGAATAAGCAATTCAAACTTTTATGCAAAACCCATCAAAGTTCATATTTACACAAAATCTTTGATAATTGCATGTAATCCTCACTAGAATGGTCAGCTGTTTTGACATCAAATTTAGTCTCTACAAATAGCGTTTCTGTTCAAGTGCTTTTAACTTAAATGTGAAAGCAATCTTCAGCACTCTAGTGAGGAAAGCAGTTCAAAGGGCAAACAGAATACTCCAGAGAAGGAAAGGGCTGGGGAGGAAGAGACACAGATTGAATGTTATGCTGCTGTAAGGCTGGATGCTAACACTTCAATTAAAACTATATACACCATAGAACTCAACGTGTTCTACTGCGGAGCTCGAGTGATAATGGTGAATCGACGTGGGTACATCGGTGCGACAGATGTGCCTCTCAGGTGCAGGATTTTGATGGTGGGAAAGGTACGAAAAGGCAGAGTGGATATGGAAAATGTGCCATCCATTCAACGTGGCTGTCAGCCTACAAACAGTTTTTTTAAAATTACATTTTAAATGCTCTTCCATTTAAAAGGACTTGAACAATTAATGAAGATAATATTTATTCTCAGACATCTTTAAATCACTATATGAATTATTATCTTAAGAAGTCCTTTTGAAAATTCCCAATCAAAAACACCACTAAACAAAAAAAATCCAGAAGCTATGTTATAATTTGTTAATAACTGATTCTTCAAAAAGTTCCTCAGTATGATTTTCCTCCATTCTAACTAACCTGCTTTCATTTGGACATGTTCTTTCTTAAATTCACTAACCCAATGTTGTGTTTGATTTAATTTTAAAACAAAGCTTCAACAGACCTAAAATCACACACCAACTCTTCATGGGCCTAGATCTATTCCTCTCTGCTGGGTAGTAGGTCTGCATTTTTTGTTTTGCATCCCATTTTTTTACAGCCTGTTACTGTCATTTGGTGTTTGACTGTTATCATTATAAAAGATACAGGCTTTTCTACTTTGTTATTTGTAGCATTATCTCATGTTTTACAACATCTTTGGGCAACACGCAGGCACATGAAATATAACTAGTGAAAAGTTCTCGGTGGTATTAATGCATAAAAAAGAATGTGGTTCCATCTCTACTGTCTTTACCCAGCCAAAAGCTGATGAACAGCCAATTTTCCTTTATCACATTAGCACAGCCATGAGGGAAACACATTTGTTCTAGTCAGCTACACTAAAGATACTATTACCAATCTAACATATACATGTTTTATATCAGCAGTATTCTCAGAGCATGAGAGAGCCAACGATATATTAACACTAGCATGACAGTTTATTTAAGAAAAGAAAATTGTCTCTGCAGAGGGACAGAAGTTAGAAATGTATGGCCACAGCTCAGTGTCACTGGTCTAATAAAGGTAATAATTCTTAGGCTTTCTTTATAGCAGGTAACACTCCTGTGACAGTTCTGTCATATCATTCACATAAAAATGTTGTCTTTTACAAGTTGAAGTGCACCTTTATTCTGAGTCAGATGGGAAGTATGTTTTTGATTTTCTGTATTCACTGTATTATATCTGTAGTCAAGAGTTCGGGACCTTCTCTTTTTTTATCAACTCATCGCTTATTTGCTCAGTAGAAGAATTTGGTGTCACTTGTAGTGAATTTCAGGGGATGTTTTCATTTGGTTAGTGCTTAAAAAATGATTAATGATGATCCCAAGCCACTCTCTCGCATCGTCCCCTCCCCAGCCAACCACCTTTCTATAAATAAGATGAAATCATCTTTGGTTTTTCGCACCATGTTTTATGTTCCAAGATTCTCCAAACTGTTTTACAATTCTGATCTGGGACCCCATCACACGGAAATTGTGAGGACTACAGTGGCTTTCTGCAATAGCTCATTTGGATTATCCCCTTGCCAGTTCTTGAGGGGAATAGGAATATATATGATGGAATTTCTGATTTGTGAAGAGAAAGTCTTCTGCTAAAGTGAGCTTCCCACCGATATCACTCCCCAGCCCTCAGAGGATCAGAGCAATGCGTGCATGTTTATTGATGTCCCTGAGATGGGCAAACTGGCAAAGCCAGCAGTAGTTGTAGAAAAGTCTTTAAATCTCCCTCACAGAAGATCCAAAAATGCTTCGGAAAGAAGACGTGGATGAGTGAGTCGCTCTCTAGTCTTTGTTCCCTGAGAGTTTCTCCTTCTATTTTAATCACTTCCTTGGTCGAATTTGTGTCCCTGTGAGATGTGTTACTGGTCCCTTTGAATGCAAGAGTGTATTACATTTCTTTAAAAAGGTAGAATTTGTAACCCTACCCTGTAATTCTCCTGCATGATTAGTGGGGAGTATAATTCAAAAGACAAGGAAGTCCCCAGTAGCTAAGCAGTCACCAAAGAGGAAATATAATCAAGCTCAGCTAGACGATGGTAATTGTCCACAATCACCAGTCCCCTTGAGATCCAGATCTTTGTT
The DNA here is from genome assembly GCA_004365215.1 of Cuniculus paca. Classification (NCBI taxonomy): domain Eukaryota; kingdom Metazoa; phylum Chordata; class Mammalia; order Rodentia; family Cuniculidae; genus Cuniculus; species Cuniculus paca. Next base: position 12,203 of record RJWT010010332.1, read on the forward strand.
TCTATTCTACTGCTTCCTGCTGGCCATTATCAACCCAAAAAAACTGGCAGCTCTGGCTGGGGGAGTAAATAGGCAGAGAAGCTGGGAGTAGCTTCCTTGGTGGAAAGATGGTTTTCTCGTTGTAGAGATCCTTCTAATTCAAACTGAATTCAATGAAACAACAGCCTAGTACTCACAGTGGCTCTATAAATTAGACCAAGAAAAGTAAGTCATGATCCTTCTTCTTGAGATTGTGTGTGTGATAACAGAATAATCTTAATATCCTAGATAGTATTTTAATCACTATAAGCGATAATGGTTATTTTAAATTTAAGTACTGAATCTGAATGTAGGCAGTGAGGCATTGTGGTTTTTAAAGAAGTTTTGTATAGAAGCTGTCTTAATCTGTTAACACGTGCAGTGCATAACTTATTTTTAGACCTTCTCTCTGAGACATGTTTACTCAGAGCCCACTCGCAAGCCTCCCAAGAACATGAATTTTGTCGATTTGATAGGTTATCATTTTTAAAAAAAAGCATTTTAAACATTTTGATTAATGCCTTTTTTAATATATTCAACATAAAAAGCTTTGGCCACATAGCTTAAATTGACCCTCAAAAGATGATGCTGGAAGATACAAATACAGACAACATCATTTTGGATGTTAAGGAATTCAAGCAAAAAGAAAACCACTGTGGTATGGATCAAAAGGGAAACTTTTATGGAGAAGAAATGTTGCAGACTTTCTGAAATAGAAATTGCCCTGAAATAGAAATTTCTATTTCTGTGCGAAAGAAGGGTTTGCAGAGGAGTTTCTGCCATACTAGCTGTAATTTTTAACCATAAGTTATCCTAAACCCACATAAGGTTATTTCAAGTAGCACATGCATGTCATACACTCCTGCTTGAGAACACATGGACTCTCATACTCCTTGCTTACCGCCCTGAACCTAAAGTCTACTGGCTGTTTCCCCTAACTCGTCTCATTCAACTTCATTTCTAGCCTTGGTCAAACTCTGGCCTAGTTGGTGAAGTCGCCCGACTGTCTGGTCTGTACACAATATTTAATACTCTCACCGTGATTCATTCAAGCTATTGCCAGCTGGGCATTTACCTACAGTTTTAGTATTTTTTAAACATACATCTCAAGTTGTGTACCTCCCAGTCTGACACCTACTTCCGAACTGTAAAAGTAGTTAACACTTATTGAAAAATTAGTATGCCAGGCATTGTTCTAAAATTTTTATGTGTATTCATTTTTCTCGTCACACCAAACGAAGGCAGTTTTGCTATGATCACCATTTTAAAGATAAACTGAATCACGGAGAATCGAAAACAGAAATTATTCAAGGTCAGGGAGAAGGTTGATTGGTTCCAGAGCCACTTTGAAACGGCCGATTTTAATTAGCCAATTAAATCCAGTTAGCGTGTGGGAGTAGGAGCCATGTAATTTATTGGACCCATCCTCTGAACTCTATCCGGTGATGATTTGGGCTCGATGTCAACACTGCTCACAGTGAGCAGGATAATATCCTTGCACGCTGTAATCACCCTCCACGTGCCCGGCAAGTTGCTGACATTTCACTTACACATCTCACTCACCCCTTCCTTCAGCCCTATACACCATGAGTCCCCACGGCTGAGGTTACCAAGGCTTCACTGTTTGAATAATTTGCCTCTGCAGACTTTGGGGACCCTTCCATCTTTGAACAGCTTTAACTGCTACAAAGGATCGAACTTTCCCCTGTGATACAAAGATCTTATTCCTCTTCTCAGTCTTTTTTCAGGATAGATACATTCAGTTTCCATGCTGTTCTAAGTGTGACATATGTTTTAGTCTCTCTCTTCTAATGACTCCAGAAATACTGCAATTTCTAGATAGTCTCTGACCTTTCAAACTGGATTAGGGTACAGGATTAGTACCTTAATATGATTCAAAATTGCTGGCTGGATTTTGGGCGCCATGCAGCGAAGACTGATAAATGAAGTCAAGCTGACTGTTCACTAAAATACTAAGTCTTGTTTTTCTTTTTTGTTTCACCTACACCACTTCTAAATAACATCTGCTCCGTTGTGCACATATACAGCTGGTTTTGTGAACCTAAGGGCAGGAATTTATATTTATACGTGTTATATTTCATCTTGTTAGATTTAGCCCATTGCTCTAGGCTGTCAGAATCTTTTTGGATGCGATGTCTGTCATCAAATGTGTTTACTATTCCTCCAAGATTTATGTCATTTGCAAATTTGATGAGCATGTCTTACATGCTAGGCAGAAACTCAATAAATACTGATTGATTGAGTAATTGATACCTCAAAATAAAACCACCAGCACTACTGTTTTACATCTCTAAGCAATAAAGAAAAGGCATCATTTCTTAATGGATAAAACATCATCGTAGGATTTTTTGGCTGCTTTTCAGTGTGACCTTGCTTGTAAACGTGGGTTTTTATTTAATTACAAATAAATATTCTAGTCTACTAACATTCTCTGCTAAGTTATAGAAACAATATAAAATAAGGACTAGAGATAATATTCAAAGAAAGTTGTGGGTTAACCAAAAATAATTTGGAATGTGCATGTGTGCTCACTACTAATTTAATTCACTGAGTAACTGCTTATATCATTGATGGGCAGATATCTTACACAGTGATATTTCTTGCATTTGTTTATATTTTGCATTTCCCATGAATATACAGGGTTTTTTTTCCCCAACACTTGCCCATTCTGTATCCATTTCCTTCCCTGGATGCCCCAGTTACATACACACTTCTGTGTGATCCTTTGGCTTTGCTGTTCTCCCCTTGATGTCTATTTAAGATTTCCACATAGTGAACCTCCCAAGAATAAGTCTCCAATTTAATCAATCTCTAAAAACTGCACATAGGAACTCAAGCACTTTTCTTTCATCCAGTCTAGACTGGATGTGAAACCTCCCTGTCTCTGCTTCCCAAATGTTAAGTTGCTCTTCTCTCCTGCAGGAAAAGCTAATAATTTATGCATGTGACAGAAGATCTCCTGCTGGTCTGACTCACTGTTGATTTCCCCTAGAAGGTAGGAAGGGATCCAGCCCATCGGCTGTACATCCTGCCTACCAATCTTTCTTGCACAATTCCACTTTCCAGAATACTTTTGACACATA
>RJWT010010333.1:0-24291 GCA_004365215.1 Cuniculus paca
GGGGAAAGGCACAGGACAAATCAAAGCTGACTAGAGGATTGCCAATTCACTTGGAGAATCATCCACAGGGAATAAAGTATATATAAAACTCAAAACTAAACAGACAAAGCATTTTGCTTTATTTACTGAAATATCATTACCAGGATTTACTTGGTTCCTGATTTTTTTTAAAAGCAAGCCAGATTTTATAGAGGAAATCCAGCCAATTGGGAAGCTCATCTTCATATCCAAACAATGAAAATAACCAGTTTTAGCAAATATTGCCAATAGTCCAAGAAAACAACTACAAATATACCAACACAATGTGAAAATGAATTAAATAATAAAATATATTTTTTCTATACATGTTCATGTATTCTTGTATACATATTTCAATTGGGTTTTTCTTTGATCATTTATACATGAACATACATTTCCCTTTCATAAGTCTGACATGAGTCTAGATCATTACAGAGGCTCTAATCCTAGAGATTTTAGGGAAATGAAAAGTACCTATTGAAGATCTTTTTAGTGCAGAGAACTGTGTACTAACACAAAATTCTACCATATTGTTTCCCTGTGAGTTTTCTGAGTCCCACAAGGAGTGAGAAAGGATGACTGATGGCTTGCTTATTTGTTTGTGTTTGTGGTACTGGGGGACTATAGCCTGGATCTTCTCAATGAGCTACATTCCAAGTCCTTTTTATATTTTACTTTGAGACATGGTCTCCCTAAGTTGCTAAGTTACCAAAGCTCAGCTCAAACTTATGATCCTCCTGCTTCAGCCTCCTAGAGTACTGACAGTACAGGTATGTGCCTCCATGCCAAGAAAGATGACTGTTGTTAAATCTTTTGTCCCAAGGCAGTACAAAATATATGGCTATGGGCATTGCCATGAGCTCGCTCTTCTATCTTTCAGTTGAGAGAGAAACAAGTACAACTACTCCCACAGGAATAAGGTCAAGGAATTTCTTGTGAGAAATAATTGTATAACTTATTTTATGAGACAGTACAATTATAAGGTTAAGAAATTCAAAAGATTATGGAGCTTGAACTTTTATGAGTAGACATCAAATACTGTTTATTCATTGAAATGCCAGGGATTTTTTGCAATTTTTAAAATAATTAAACATTGAAATTTTAATAGACTAAATTCATAGAGCAACTCTGGGATTAAAGCAGAGAGCACAGGAGTAATTTATATTCCTTTTCTTTTTCTTTTTTTTTTTTCTAATAATTTGAGGTGACCTTCTACTGTTTGAAAGTCATTTTGAGAATTCTTGTAGGTAAAGTTTTATATACACTCTCACTTTTTTCACTCCTCGAGTTAATGAAATTAAGAAATAAAGGGAATATCCTAGTATAAGTGAGAAGCTAGCAATGGCAAAGTTGTGAAAACTTCCCATGGTGTGTAAGACAACGAACCGTCTTACACAATGTCTTCCCACAATGTTTTCCTCAGATTTTCCAACTAGTAAAGAAGTTAACTGTCAGGTATCCTGTCAGACACCAGCGGCTGTCTGAAACAGTTCCACTTATTCCTCTGAACGTGCTCAGCAACTTCAGAAAATGGCATTTCCTTCTCTTTATACGAAACCAGAGTGAGCCTTAATAAAAAAGTAAACATTTCTGAGGTCACAAAGATAGGAAGCAACTGACCAGGGACTTAATGCTAGTTGTGCCTAACTCAAAATCTATAATGTAAGGGATTCGCCTTTTGAGTGACTGGTTTTTCAAGTAAGTAATGAAAAGAGTACCTCTATCTGGTTAAAACTTGAAATCTGCTGTCAAAAACCACTTCTGAATGCGAAACATCATTCTTCCCTTTCCTCAGTTAAGAGACTATGTGATCTAGTAATACACAGGTAGGTATTTAAATGCATTACAGTGTAAATACTGATGCAAAATAAAAATGTTTCTATGCCTCTTGTATTCTCTTAAGTGTTCCTGTAATACCAATAATAATAAATGTTACTCTCTGGAGTTCTTTTTCAACCAGTCAAATAACAAACAGTTCGGATGGCGAGTCATTAAGTATTATTTAAGCACAGAACAGGGCTCAGGAAGAAATCCAAGTGCTCTCGGGAAGTAGTGAAGACCTTCTGAATCAAACCTTGTTTCAAGAATCGGCACATAAACATGCAACATAAATCAAGTCATGAATGTGTGCTGAAAGGAGAATTATAAAACCAGCAGTATAATATAGGGGAAAAGGTGGGACGTTGCTGTTTGATTTAGTAGTCTGTGTACGTACACTGTGAAAAGTTATTTTATTCTAGAATTCTCATTTAAAGGAAATCAAACTTTGCAACAAGGCTATAATTAGAAAGAAGAGAATGGTATGGGGATGACCCAATTAAGATAAGTGGGAAGTCATAAACTGAAGTATAGAAACCACCAGTTTCCTTTATTAGAATTTGAAAAACAGAAAGCAATATCTCTGCTAGTCTCCTGTGCTCACACTGGATCAAATCTAACAAGAGCACCATATGAAAAATGGCCACGGCATACTTAATTACCTTCCTTAATTACTCTGAGATCTGCAGCAGCAAGAGCATCTCACATGGGTCTGTTTTATTTCTGCTTCCCAATCCGGTGTGCAACCAGGTTTTTGTTAGAAAATAAATGAGCAGAACTGTAAACAAAAGTCCTAACAGACAACAAAGGAAGTTACTTCTGTGGCCCAAAACCTTGCATCCAGAAGGACTCCTCTTTTCACAAAGTGAATTCTAGACTTCTGCATTCACAAGATTGCCTGCATTCACAAGGCTCCCTGCATTAATGGCAAGTGTAAGTTGTAGAAACTAGGGTGTCTCTTCTCTACACCTCTAATTAATACACAGATCAAGGAAAGAGTCACGCACCAGGTGACCTCAAATGCTGTAGCTAGTTGGTACCATGGAAAAGTTAATTACAGTACCTAAAACAATGTGGCATTTCATTTTGCAACCATGAATCATTCTCTGTCTGGTGTAGTCTCCTGAGATTCATTCTCATAGCAAACTAATCTTTAGTGTCAAACTGTGATTAGCGACACTGACACATTTTACAGACTGGGTCCTCAGAGCAGTGCCTGCCCTATTGCTATAGAAAGTTTGGTAGAAATCTTGGTGATTACGATCTTGACATTAGGAAATTTACATATAGGTCTCCCTCACAAAAAAAGATTTGACTGAGATCACCCATCGAGAAGAGCTGAATTGTTAAGAAGAACCTATAAGTTTCGATAGACTTTAATAGAGGGAAGACGGTTTGTGTGGAGACTGCCTTTCCTCAACACATTAAAATACACTGGTGTGTGTGTCAATTAATCACTTTTACATTTTGGCGTAGTATTTGAAAGGTCGCTGCATAAGAAGAGGTTGTTGTCCTATTAGGTTTAAATATCAGATGCTCTGGATAATTTTAAAAACATCCTTAACCTTAAAAAATGCAACATTTTTCCTAATGATACCTTTACCAAGAAGTATTACACACAAAAGAAGACTGTGAAGAAGAATTGGATGATTTAAAATGTAATGAAGGATGCAGAGTAAGTAAGGCAAGTAATATTATAAATCTTGTTGCATCTCTTAAACGTATTTGTGGTTTAAAAAAAAAGAAAGAAATGTTCATGGTTTATGTGACTGACTGTTTGCAATGACCCTCAGCCCACGCCCTTTTAGGTAGAAAGATATTTAGATTTTACTCCACTAGCATGGACAACATGCTATGGAAGATACAATTGTCTTGGATCTTCTTTTAGTCATCAGTTTTGTTTATCGGGCCCAGAAGAGAGCTTTCATATTTGAGCAAGGAAAATGAGACCTTCCCTTAGCCAGCCAGGAACAGTTGAAGAGGTTCTTTCTTATTCCCTCTTTTCTCAAAGAGAAACTCGTAGCTGAGGGATGAAGAAGTTTATGCTCAAGACCACAGTCAGGATAATGGGTTTAATGAGTCCCTGGAGGAAGGGTGAAGGGGCCATGTGGTTGCATTAACTTGTATTTTCAAATTGTATGTTATTAGGAAGAAGCATATAGAGGTCAAAATTGTTTATGATATCCTCATATTAAAACAAATTCCTAAACAGTCCTTTCTGTTTATCTTTGTGCATACAAGTTAGAGACAATTAGCTGATCACAATGAAGACACAGATTTGGAATCTGTGGGGTAATCACTTAAATCTCTAGCTAGGCATTAACACTGAAAAAAAAAACAGCAATATTAACACATGCGCATTGAAAGAAAACTGTCCCATTGGAAAGAAGCCTTAGCTTGATGTATCAGCGCCTAAATAACGTGGAAAAGAAGTCAGTCTCACACTTCGAACACCAATCCTCAGCAAAACCTGTGGATATAAAAGTTGAGGAGTAAATTATAGGACTAATAAAGTTAACATGGTAGAGTCCAAAATGGCATATGCAGCAGAGGAGAAAAGCAAACAGAAACAGTTCATGCTGTTATAATTGCTACAATTTCATTGGCAATTTAAATAAAATAATTCAAATTGCTGCAATTAACACACACAGAGAATTCAAAGGATGGTGGGTGACCTCACACAAAACACACCATGGAATCAGCCCTCCTCCAAAGAATTAACCTTCATAAATCATTTTTATCCAACAAACACCTGGCTTCATACTCTGCAGACATTGTCAGCACAGGAAATGCAAGGGCCCTGAACGAGAATGCCCATCAACAGCAAGCGCCGTCTCCGGGTTTCTATCATCCATATTCATGCACAGAGGTTGGCTGCGTTACATTCACAAACTCCCTGGCTGAAGGTGGGACTGTTGCTTTTTCTGTGTGAGTGCCCTGCGAGGCTGCGAAGGAGCCCATCACCAAGGACTGCAGCTGCGGCGCTCCTGGAAACTGAGTCTGATTCGCCCTGACAAGATTCCACTTTGCCTTGACTACAGGGCGCAGGACTGTCTCGTCTGAGGTTTAGGCCTGGATGAAGTGCTTTCTCCACTCGCACAGCAGAACACAGAAGCCACAAATTATTATTTGTGATGTGGGGGAAATGTGTCCAGTGTTTCTCCAGTCATCTGAATCCAAATTTTAGACTTACTACCCAGGGCACATTGGAAGCCTTTTCTGATATTAGGTCAGCTTGTTGGAAACATAGAACTGACAGAATCAAGAACAATGCATTGTGGCAGAAAATTTTAAAAGTAACAGTTGGATGAGCCTAATATCAGTAAGAGATGACCGCTATGGTAACTTATCTGAGGTCAAGATCTGGGAAGAAAGGCAAACAAATTAAACAACTGCACAAGAGAAGTATTAAACATCTAGAATATATGTGCTTTTTAAGTCCTTGAAAACAATCTTGGCCCTGGATGACACTATGTCAAAGTCATAAAACTTCTCTCTGCCTTTTCTGAGTTCAGAGATAGATGCTTTATAATACAAAGGCATAGGAAACACTAAATCATAACTTGTCACTCACATTTGCCCTAAAAGAACATTTTCCTGTTTTCCTACTTGTTCTGTGCTTGTGTGTTATATGATTTGTTTACATTGACTTGTTTATTCAAAACTATATTTAAAATGGGTTTCATGCTGTGTTGAATTTGCGTGTAGATGGTTGTAATATCACCAGCAATGGAAGAATGAAAGAATAGTTAACAATGATCATAATTGAGAAAGAAAGTACAGCTTTATTAGCTGTGGAAATAATTGTGAGTTGAGATGAACTGCCCTTTTTTGCAGTTTAGGCATATACATAATATTCTCTCAAACAGGGACACTAATAAATGAAATCATCTATTTTAACTAGCATCTCCTCTCCGAAGAATATGGAAAGTAAACTATCAAAGGAAATACCATGAACGGCCGTGGCTACAGCCAAAGGCTATGGTTGGACACAATGGTGGGAGGTATAAAATAAAAACCAAAGAGACCAGAAAAATCACATATCTCACTTGTGAATAGTTAAAAAAAAGTACTTCAGCAAAAATAACAAAGTATTAGTGCAAAGTGAAAAGGCAGAAACAAAATTCAAATCTAAGAAGCAAAATCGGAATTCTCGCATATCAAATATTTGTATGCAAATCAGTACAAATTAAAGCAAGTTCATTTTGAAATAAGTATTCCCTAAAATGCTGCCAAAATCAGATTCTTAAATGGTTATCTGAACATTAGTTGAAACAGCTTAAATGGTGTATGCTCGGGAATAACAAATTTTAGTAATTTATTCCCAAAGTGACCTTTTCCAGGCCATAATAAATCATCCATATACAGTGTCTTTTTCCATGAACCTTCCATTAAAAAGAAAGGCAAAAATAAAAGTACTGCTGAAGGGTGAGGTAGTCAGACTCCAATACGAGAACTAAAATGGGAGCATGTAAGTCAAAGTCTAACTCCCTTTCCTGAAATTCGTCTTTGGAGAAAGTGAGTGTCTTGTTGCTCCAACTTGTTTGTCCTCATGTACTTTGTTTCTTCTCCCTCTGCAGCTAGTTGGAAAATGAAGAGCATGGCAGTCATTAATTTTGCTACTTGCATTGAAATGTTAGATAAGACAAGAGGGTTTAGAGAAATGGACAAAACGATTACTGATGCTCATGTCCATCCCATTGAAATAGAAGCTCAAAGTATTGATTTAGAATTGGACTTTTGAGAGTCAAACTATTCATTAATAGTCTTATTTGGAAATTAACTCTTGAAATAAAATCGATTATTATTAATGATAATAATGAATTTATAGCCTCCCCCTTTTTAACCAAAATTTGAAGGTCATAGTCTGAAATTCTTTCAAAATTAACAAACAAACAAAAAACTTTGGGAAAATCTAGGGGTTTATTATAGTATTTCCTGCAGTTTATTCTAACTTATTGTACATGTTGTTTACAAATTATGAGATCTTTATTTAGAAGATTAAAACATCTTCTTAATCAGGAAGAACAAAGATGGACCCAAAAGAGTTAAAAACTCAATATGAACTTCTATCAGAAATTTAGGTTATAATCGCAATATACACATACTTAGGTGCAGTAATACAGAAGAAAGAAAGTAAAAGTAAAATACAGAAATACAACATCCATACCTAATATGAATCTTATGCAAAAAATAAAACCAAACTTCACCTTTTTATGAATGAATGAATTTTAAAAACAAGTAAATGATTCTTAAAATTACCAGGATACAAATGGCTACCCTCTACTACCATTCCAAAATTATAAAATAAATGATGCCAAAAAAATAAATGAGGCAATATTTAGAGCTCTATAGCCTTCCAATTTGACGTTTTTCTTTGTAGTAAAAATACGGAGTCCACCAAAAAATGTATACATACTTCAGGAAAAGAAAAACTTGTATAAATATTTTAATATTAAATTTATTGAGACATCATGAGGTTAATACACACTACCTTTGGTTTCTACAATTACATGAGGTACTCAAAGTGATGGCCATGCACTTCCAGACATCTATTAATACGGGGAACTGCCACTGGGGTAACCCTGGTCATTGAGATTGCTGCACATGAATTTTCAGTTTCTTCTCTCAAAGTCGGCAGTATAGTGAGTTTTCTAGGATTTACAAGATCTTCCAGGGTCCCCCATATGAGGGTAACAGCATCTGCTGAAAAAGTATCTTACTATATTTCTTTTCCTGCAGTCCGTATACAGTTTTTGGTGGACTCTGTATATAGATATATTGATGTCTAAATAGAGTTTAAACAAGCATGTAATATTCAGCTTTCAAGGGTGTTTTTGCTGAAGGAATAGTGAACACCATAGTGAACACTCTTAAAACAATCAAAGATAGTAAATATGCAATAACAATAGCAAAAGTTCTTAAATTGAATACTAATTTGGATCATCTTCACAAAGCACTGTGAATGTTAAACTATCATGTGGGAATGACCACCAAGACCACAAAGGAACACATAACCAAGAGAACTCAATAATAAAAATTTATCGACATGTAGTTTTCTAATAGTATGCAGTATTGGAAAAGAATGATGAGTTATATTCCCTGGCTCTTACTAGAAGCAAATCTTTGCCTTGATCATACGCTGTATGTAGTCAACCAAAGCAGCAAAATATTTCTCAAAATGTGTTTATGATAACTGGAATATTGAAGTGGTTGGAAAAATCTAAGCAATGTTCTAAACAAATTAGGAACACTAGGAGAAATAGAAGGTAAAGAGAACATTTTTCAATTTGACCAAAAAAACCTACTACTGCTCGGAGAATGATGAAGAAAACTAGATTAACAAAGGTGTCAAAGTGGTAAAAGTAGCTTTTGAGTAGTTGTGGGGAGAAATATCAGAGGATTTAGAATAAAAGTGCTCGGTAACTCACTATATTTCTGGTTAAGATTTTATTTTTTAAGGAATATTCTTCAGACACCCCTCACATAAAACACAAAAGTAGTTCTGCTTCTTTTGAACCATGCATTTCTCAAAGCCTTACTGCTGCATTACTTAACCTTGCCTTACTTTCTCATATAGTGAATAATGATTAGGGAATAACTTAAAAGGAAGAGTTAGAGTTCAATAAATTGTTCAGTACTTCATAAAGTACATCTGAAGAACAAATAGCTAACTTCAATTCAAAAAATAATGTGATATGTGAGTATCAAACCAGCAGGATTTTGTTCCTGTTTGAGGAGTATATTTGCAGTGTTAAATTACCTTAATCTAACTACTTTAATCTGATTCCTTTCACTTTAGGCAACAAATAAAAGCCTTTTTATGCAAATGGTCAGGAGAATATTGTGCTGAAAAACCTACAGTTAGGAGTTAGAATCTAGTAAAACTTTTACTGACTTGATTTTAGCTAGATAATGAATTCAAGTGAAATTTCTACGCATCACTTTTTGCATTTGTGTGGATGGCATTCTTCTCCAGATATCCAGGAATTATAATAACCAAGTTGAATGATTATGAAACATTTACATTGTATACTATGTCTAGCTTTTTAACAATCTTGTGTGAGATATTGATCACTCTATGATGTAGATGAAGGAACTAGTAAAAATTGGATCAAAAGGAACAGAAATGGATCGTTCCAATTCTACTGAATAAGGGAATTAAATTATTCAAAGGAGAGTGTAAAATAGTGATTCCCAGACAACTACTGAGCTCACTGAGACACAAAGGTAGTACATTTGCAAATAAAACTTTAGTAGATAATGAGGAAGTGGGACTGATTATTGTGCAATACAAAGAGCAACTGATTAAGTCTACTCTTGTGTATTAAACAGTAGGAAGGCATGTTTTAGTGACTTAGGGTGGAAATGCAAAAGGGTGATGGGAGTCAGAAAAGCAAGGTTATACGCATTTTAACAATTGTAAGTCACATAGCGAAATATACCCATTATGTACAATCGAATTGGGGGTTAGTGACAACACTGCATCTACTGATAAGATATTGGTTTGATGGACATAGCCTAAGAAGTCGAGCTTCTTTGTTCTAGCTTAAACCAAACAGGAAGGATATGTCCACATGTTTTCATAACCACACACCTGCCTCCTTGCTTGGGGGTGTAACTCAAGGCATTGGGCACGCTAGACAAGCACTGCCCTGCCACTGAGCTATATCCTAACCCAGGGGTAGTGAACCTATGGCACGGCTGCCACAGCGGGCACGAGAGCCCTTTCTGTTGGCACACAAGCCAAAACATCCCAGCCAAGGTTTGCCAAATTATCAACATGCATACAACAGCAAAAGACCACATTAGTTGTGCAAAAACACACCAAACACAAAGTTTTACCTTGCAAAACCATCGTTTGTTTTATTGAAAGCTCTGTTAGTGTTTTTCTTTTGAGACAAAAGATGTTAATGTAGAGTTGATTTTTCTAAACTAAAATCTCAGTACTCAGGTTTAATTTCAGCATTGACATCTTGTGATAAGTAAGTGGGTTTTGGGTTGCAGCGTGGGTACTTGTTTTCTCGAAGTTTCACCATCACTGACCTGGCACTACCAGTTTTGCTTACTGATGAAAATGCAGCGGGATATTAACAGTATGGTTATATTCTTCACTGAAGCATGTGATTTTTTGAAAAATAACAGATTTAGCCATTTGTATTATATACAAGGCATTATTTTGCCAATAAAACAATGTTTCAGTAGTTTTTGTGTAGGGGAAAGCGGTGTGTGTGTGCATGTGTGTGCACATGTGTGTGTATGTGTGTGTCACTGGGGATTGAATCCAGGGCCTTCACACTGAGATATATCACTAGCTCTTTTTCACTTATTTAATTTTTTTTTAATTTTGTGACTAGGCCTCACCAAATCATTGACTTACTCAAAAATTTTGCACATCTATCCATTTCTCACTTTCTTTACTGCTTCTATCACAGGCCAATATTTGCCAATGTTCACCTACACTTATTTAATAACATTTACTAAGACCCTGGACTATGCTCTATGGTCTTTCATTTCAGTTTCCACAATCCAATTAGATTTGAGTTTTCAAATGTAAATCTTATTATGTCGACCTCTCCCCTAAAAATCCACTACTGAAAACCTTTCAACAGCTCCCTGATGCTTTAGCATTGACCTGGCCTGTTTGAAACCTCTCTGCCTTCTGCTCTGGCTCTCAGGCCTCTACTTGCATCATTCTTACAGGTCATGCTCCAGGCACATCGAGCATCACTGGATTTCTTGAACCAGGTTACTTTCTCTGCACAGGTCCCTGCTCTGTCTGCAATGCTCTTTCTGTTATTCCAGTTCTCTGTCTGCATGCTAATTACCTTTTCTCCTTTCGCGGTTCATCACAAGCTCTACTTCCTTCTAGTTTTATTAAATTCTGTCAAAGATTGGCATTCCTTTCTCCTAAAATGCCAATCTCAGAGTATCTTTCCATGTATTTTATACTGACTTTTAAGTTTTTGTTCATGAAATATAAATTATCGTAGAAAAGCACATACACACACACAATGGACAATTCAACAATTTTTGACCCAGAGATCATTCATTTGCCTACTCTCAGGTAGGATTTTATAAGAAGCAACTCCTGCCTGTTCCCAAGCACTGCATATCTTTCATACATTGTAGAAGATTCTTAGCCATTCTCTCTTGTTTCTCTTATTAAATTATAAGTCTCATGGGAGCAGGAGAAACATTGTTCTTCACCGTTGTATTCCTGCACGTAAAGTACTCCATGCACATCTATGGATTTATCAACAACTTTTCTGGGACGCCTTTTCGTTGTGTCTTTCCTTGATCCTTCTCACTTTGGTTATAACATTTTCCAGCTTTGACTCTCTGCAGTCCTTTAAGTGCATCATGGTTCTCAAAGCCTGGAAACCACAGTTCTAAACCAAACCATGTACTTGTGAATACGTGTGAGTGCATTCACGGGTAGATGTTTAAAAAATAGAGTTCACCAATCAAACTAAGAATTTGAAATGCTTTTCTATATACACACAGGCAGAGTAGAGTAATAGTTTTCAAGATGGTCCCAAGAAACCTCTGGCTGCCATTTCTGGAGGTACTGGGGGAACATGCATGCCTGTACTTTGTATTTTAACTGTCAGTTTGAGATTACAGTTTCTTTAAATATATTAGAATAGATTACAAACTGCACTGCTTTTAAAACTGAAATTTTAAAAAATATTCACTATTTAGGTTATTATCCCAGCTCTCCATTCTGTTTTCAGTATATCTATTTCAGAAAGTGTGTGTGTACTCTGATCAGAATTTGAACATCTCTAAGACTATAGACTTTTGATGGAATAGCCTCAGCTATTAATCATCTTGATATTTCCACAGACTAGCACAGTTAATAAAGTACAAGAGATGAATGAATGACTGAATGAAAGAATGATATTACATATTACAGTCGTTTTATGTCTTCTCGAATCACTGCTTCAAGGAAAAGAACTGGGAGCTGCAGTAAACATGCTGGAGAGGCCTCTACAAAGCCATTTAAGAATAAATGAACAAACTCAATGAAAGAATATGAAAACTTTATCTGCAAAAGTAACTACTTCGGAGCTGTTTCACCAGTTTTAGTAAAGCTAAGATAGAACAACTGACACTCAATATAATCATTTGCGTTAACATATTCACTCTAGCTTATTTTACATCTATTTGTTTATCTCTGTATAAATAGCACTGAAAGATCTACTGTTTGCTAGCTGCTTAACTTTTGTGAGTGTAGGATAATTATAAGTGAATTAGTAAGTAATGAAAACATTAAGTGTTGTGTAAAGATTATGACTCTAGTGCCTAGTAGGGCAATTAAATTTGATGTTTGTTACTCTGTCTCACAGTGAATAATGATATGGTTTCTCCTGTGATTATGTAAATAGCTGATTGATAACAATGGAGAACTGGTTATGAAGGCTAATTCTACTCATTATTAAATATGTGACTAAACAATTTATTTTACAATTAAGGTGATTGGTAACAAATGCTATAATATGGTACAGATGAGATCAATGCTGGATTCGAATAAATGCCACATGCAAACTACTATTTTTTTAATTCATTGAACTGTGAGAGGAATAAGAAATGAACATCATGGAGCATTAGTGTTTGTAAGTTATGACATGATTTCCAATGCATTTGCCTGAGACCCTCTAATAAATAATAATATGGCATATAAACAACCATCTCCGGAAAGTAAAAATATGCAAAGGGCAGCATATTGTACAAATGCAGGATGGATTCAAATAATGCATATTATTAACTTGATTTGTTTTGTCTTTTTGCTTAGTTGTTTTGTCCTTAACTTTCCTTACAGTAATAAATATTTTGGTAGATGAATAGTCCCTTAAAAATAAACCTTATCAGACATTTTAAAATAAAGTTCTGCTTTTATCTTTACATTTGACTCAAGAAGAACAAAATGACAGTAATAGGACTAAGAATGAAGCATGCAGATAATGACAAATCAGAAAACTTCAGAATCACATCCAGATTACTCAATAGATAGGACAGATTTCTAGTAAAGGAATGAGCAAGGCAGAACACCAAAATCATTTTCTGAAAATTTTATATTTTATAAAATGTGGAAAACTAGATATAATAAGAAATAGCAGATCTGTGTTGGACTGTCCTAAACTGATTGATGGTTTTATATTTTGTTTTTAATTACAGCAGATTGTGTGGTGATAAGAGGTAACATAAGTTACCGATTGCCTTAAAAGTCTTAATAAAGTTTTGCTTCTAGGTGAAAATAAAGAGATGACATGGATTTGGAAGAATACAGTGAACTTCACATGTGATAATGATGAAATAGTACCTAAATTTTGATAGTCTTCTATAACTAGTTTGATAACAGAAAGGGTTTATTGGAATTTGTGTATAGATACACTACCTCCATCTTAGAACCCAAAGCTTTACTAAGTAGGAAATAAGATTAGATGACACAGTAGGGAAGATATCTTATGGTCATATTATATCCTCCTTTTCCTTGGAACAAAATTTGGTACAATATTGTAAAGAAAAATACATTGCATTAAGCTATATTAGTCATTTTCTTAGACCGTGAACTTTTTGGAATCACCTTTTTCTCCATAATTTGAGAATAAATTTCCTGAAGTCAGAAATACTTAGGTTGCTGAAATCCCAAGGTGGAAAGTATCATACTAAAGTATAAGTTTTAATTCTGGAAAACCTTTTACTATCAAAAGACAATATCTGTAATAACTGTAAATCTTTCTACAATAACTGCAAATCTTTTTTTTTTTTTTGCTTGTCACAATTAGCCATCTGGCAAATGAGCTATAATTAGGTCATCATTTGGCAATGTGATTTCAATAGACAAAAAGAATACTAATAACACAATGAGCCAAGTTCTATAATCTAATATAATCCATTATCATTTCTCTTGCACTTCAGTTGTGTTTTAAATGAGTCTCTTTGTTAATCCTTCAACATCTCTTTGGTGTAGATGAATAATACTGCATTTTCCAAGTTGATAGACATGGTAACTGAAAATAAATGCCAAGTAATTTATCCTGGGTCACACTGCCAATTTCTAAACAGGCCATATTATTTATATACTCTCTGATACCTTCTGACACAACTTATTCAACAAACATTTACTGGATACCTACCATGTATCATCACTATATTGGCCATTATCATTCATGAAGTAAACATGTAAGACCTTAGATAAATGAGTTATGAGAAAGTGAGAAAAAATATAGAAGAAATTTTAAAATAAAGTTCAAAATTACCAAATTTTCTGGAGAATAGGTATACTCCAGAAACTCTTCATAGGTTTCAAGAACATTGTCAAGTGACCAGTTAGCTATAGGAATCCAAGAAGAAATAAGAGTCTAAAGCAATTTTCTTTTAAAGTGAACAGACAATATAGGTAGTAGCCTTAACCAGTATGGGCAACTCATGAGAGGTAGTAGGATAGTACCCATGATCCTCTGTTTTGGCTTATATCTAGATGTCTCCCCAAAGCCTCATATGCTCTTCAAGTGAGAATTTCAGGAGTGAGTGGATCATGGGTATGTGATACTGAATTTATTAGGCATAGTTTTGGGTGTGGGTGATGGATTTACTGAAGAAGCAAGACCCATCCTTGGTGTGGTGGCACCAAGCAACAGAATTATAGTGTGGGTGGAATAAAAGGGAAGCAAAGATGTTCTTTCCTGTCTGCCACACCATGAATTGCTTCTGTTCTGTGATTCCCATTTGCTGTGCCGTCCTGCTTATGAGCCAGTCAAATATGGATTGAAACTTCTACAAACTGTGAGCTAAACTAAACCTTTCCTTTCCTTGTGGATATTGGTTATTTTGTCCCAACAACTAGAAAGTAACCAAGAAACCCTCCCAGACACACCCAGACATATGCTTTACTAGTCCTTAAGTGGCTTCCAAACCAAACAATTTAACAGTTAAGTAAACCATAGTATGCTACCCCTTTTCAACTTGACAGCCAAATACACCTCCTTAAAATAGTCCATCTCCAAATAAACACAATAATCAGATAATAATTCTGCCTAAGCTGATATAGCTATGTGCACACAGAGCAAAATATAATTCCTCTCCACTAAGTCTCAACAGTTCCAGTATATTTTCAAAAATCCAAGGCCAAATCTCTTCTGAGACAGAAGGCAAACTCCCTTAACTTGCAAATTTTATGAAATCAAAAGCACTTCATATAATGGCAAGTTACAATGGGATAAGGTAAATATTTCCATTCCAAAAGGGAGGAATTGGTGGATAGAAAGAAATAGGGCCAAAGAAAAACCAAAATCCAACAGAACAAGCATTAAGTCTTATAGCTGTCTGTGCAGCCTTCTGGTTACATAATGGTGAGATGTTAACTTCCAGAGGACTTGAGCTGCCCTACTCCATGCCCTTGTGGTTGCAGCCCACATGGATTCTCTTGTAGTCTGGCTTTGCTCAAAGCTTACAGCTTTCCTCTGCAGACATTTCATGTTCTGAGCATCTCCTTGGTTCTCCACTGGATCTATGGCATTATTTTCACAGCTTCCTAATCTATCTACTCAAGGGGCATAACCCATGTTTTCTTCTGAATTCTGAATGGAAATTTCCATGATCCCACAACTACTGCATTCTGCTTGTTGATAAATATGGGTGACACCAGGGTTCCATCCGAAGGACATGTCCAATGACTACAGTGGTCTCTGTGCAACTGGGTGACTGAGCATCATGTATGAATCCCAGGACAATAATTTCTTATGTGGTTCTCCTCCAGCAGTGTTCCACAGGCTCTTTTCACAAATAAAACAATTATAATTTGGCACACCAGAGCCTATGACGGTTTGGGTCTTACTGATTTCTAAGATATCCTTAAGTCATCTTTCTTCTTGCCTTGTATAAAGTACTTGTTTGTTTTTCAGTGGCATTAATTTTTTCCATGACCACACCTGCCTTTGCCCCAACTTTAAATGTTTCCATCAGGGTGAAAATTTAAGTTTTTCAAATTTCTCTATCTGTCTTTTGCTCTTGATTCTCACTATAGTTCTGGCTAAAAGTAGCCAACAGCACACAAGTCACATGTGAATAGGGGACTGCTTTGAAATTTCTTCAGCCACATCAACGGTTCATCACCCACATTCTCAGCATTCCACAAATCTCAGAACATGAGAAATATGCAGACATTTTTCTGCCACAGTTTACCGTGTATGAACTGCAATCCACTTCCCAGCAGAGTACTCATTCCAAACTGACTCTGGCCTTTACTGTCCACATTCCTACTGGTATGCTGGTCTTCTGAGTTTCAACCACAATTACTCATCAAAGTTTGCTTACAGCACTCCAGCGTTTGACCAGCCTACATCTCCCAGCCTTTCCCAAGTCTTCCCATAAATAAATTCCAAGGACTTTTAAACTTCATGTGAAAGTAGAGTCACAGAAATTAGTCAGCTTTTCTGTTGCTGGAGAAAATAACCTGTGGTTTATAGGAGAGAGTTTTGCTTGGTTAGTGCTTTCAGAGGATTCAGTCTATGGTTAGCTTTCTATAAGGCAAAAGCATTATGGTGAAAGGACATGGCAGAGCGAAGATTCTTAGTTCATGTCAGTCAGGACCCAGAACAGATGACAGTGTCAGAGTGGAAGGGACCAGAGACCACACAGAGTACTCAAGACCACACCTCTATTATCCACCTACATACCATCAATATTGTGCTTTACTAATCCTCTAGGTTCCTACCAAGCCAGTCAAGTTGACAGTTAAACTTCATTGTCACAGGATGTAAAAGAAAAATATGAATAATTCAAATGTAATTTGTAGTATAGTTCTGATTGTATGTCCATAAATGTATAGGGCTTTTTGGGTGCTTTTTTGTTTTATTTGGTATTTTCGATACCAGGGATTGAACTCATGATCTCACACTTGCCAGGCAGGCGCTTACACTGCCGAGCTAAATCCCCAGCCCTTATCCATAAATGTATTTATGGAGATACATATCACATCCATATGCATACAGAAAAAGAGAGAGATCTGGACTCACATACATTGGGCATTTCTGTATGATTATATACTGTTCGTTTTACTATCTGTGATTTCTTGTATTTTCTTCAGTGAGTTTTACTACTTCCAAAGTCTGAGATAATAAGCAACCATTATCACATAGAAATTCTGATGATAGCTGATTCCCAGTTATTAGAGAGTCACAAACGTACATAATCCATCTTTGCAGAAGAGGTGAAAATTATGTGTTTGGAAAACTTTTTAAAAACGAAATTTAGAGTCTACTGCTTTCTGTAGGTGGTCAGCATATTTTAAAAGATCATGATGTGGTCTAAAATGTAGTGCTATATTTTTCTTTGAATCTAAATGATTTCAACCTAGAAGTTGATCAGAGGAGTCTGACAATTCTCTGAAATATCAGGTGAAAATAAGATTGAAAGTAAGTTAATGACAGTTCAGTGTCCAATAGACATTCATCTCCTCTGCTTTTCATAAAACTCAGTGTTAAAATTGATCATTTCATATTATGAAATGGGATAATTCTTCATTTTAGTTTGAGCCTATCCAGCATTCTGTATCTCTCCATTTGAAGGCAAAAGTAAAACATGCCCCTCTAATGGAAAAAAATAAAGAAAACTTGAATAAAGCAGAGAAGAGGGAAAAGGAGTAACTACTAAAAAGTTAGGATATATAAATATGCAAATGTAATATATCCCACACTTTAACTCAGTTGATTTGTTGGCCCTGCACAAAAGATATTGCCAAATTTATGACCCATTTTACCCTGTCTTTCTGAAAAATTATTTTGTTTCTAATCACTGAAAGAAGACTGTCTGTATATTTGTAAATAAATGTGCCTGTGGTTTGTGAGATTTAGGCACATATGTTTCAAGCATAAATGTTTTCTACTGGGAACTCTATAGAAAACCTATTATCGAGAATTAGATGATTTCATGCCTCATAAGTTTAATACTAACTGGCAGAAGTCAAAAGGAATTAACTTTTTTGCAACTGTGTACAACTCCAAATGTTTTGCCAAACATTCTAGTTCTTCAAAATTGTCTGGGCAGGATGGTCTGTGTGAAGTTAATATGTGTATTGAACTCCTGATAATCCCTGTTATAGCTTTTATTTCAGCTGTATCATTCTTAATATTAAAATGTTAACCAAATATATACCCTTTCGACTACAAAAGATAAGCTACATTTCTGAAATTTCTCTAGTGGCTTTACATAAATCTCAACAATGACTTCACTGATACTATCATACATTTATTTCCATATAAATGCTACATTTACCAAAGAAAATAGAAATGTTACAGTTAGAAAGACAGAATAGCTAAAGATAATTTTAAAACATGTATTTCACTCATCAGAAATTATGAATGTTTGCAGTTGAAGCAAAGTTCAGTGACAGATCTGATCATGTTAATGACAGAAATTAAATTTACAATAGGAATTCTCAAACCAGTATTCTGATTATTTACCTGCATTTTGTATCTTTCTTTCGTCTATAGGCAAAATTCGGGAACTCCCCTCATGATACCTGTAGATCATTGTGTAGTAGAGTTAAAGACCTTTCCCTTATGCATTGACCTGAAGATACCTGAATACCTCCATGCCCATACAGAGGTTTAAATTCTGTTCTTGGAGGTCTTCAACCACTATAAACCTCAGTGGAGAAAACTACAGCAAATGCACTCAGCATGCAGCAATCCTGCACTACTCATGAAACAGGAGAAATAACCCTTCTCCCAGTTGAAAACTCAAAGGGAAGCCAAGGTCTTTTTATGTTAGTGCAGTGATAGGATGAGTACAGAGTAATACCATTCACTGAATGAGGAGCAATAAAGTTTTCCTGACCCCAGGAATATAAGAACTGAGTTCATTCTCACTCTTAAGGAACAATAAACTGAAGAGTTTTCTCTTTCACATAGGGGAATTCATTTACCATTTCTTTAAATTAGTGCCACCTGCTGATTCTGGCTATTTTTACACAAAGTACAATGTTACCAGTGGATTTTATTTTCTAACAAAACAGTGAACAACAAAAATCAGTGATCAGTATTAGAATAAGAGTAATGTTTATGTGTTTTGTTAAAGTATTAAAAAAAAAACCCAGAAACTTTAAAGCACCCAAATATGATTTCAAACAATAGAACTACTTTACCCCTTATGGTACCCATGAGATCCGCTTTTGCTCATTAACCGTACTAAAGGAAAGATCGTACTAGGAAAGATCAATGGCTACCTGTCGCTTTGATAGGAGAAGGAACTGTTCATTGCACTCGAAGGAGTCCTCTCTTTAAAAAAATTCTATACAGAAAATGCCACACACATGTATTGCATCTAAAATGCTGCATTTTGAGTGTATTGATTTGAGAATGGCTACTTAATGATGTCTAATGAATTGTAATCATTACATTAGATATAATCTTATAAAATAACTTCTGTATGAGGCTGTGGAGTAGGAGGAAGTGTTTGGGCAATGTTTTTCTTGTAATTGGAAATGATATTTATCTCATTCTTACAGAGCAAACCTACCTGTATGGAATGGTGTTTAAAGGTAATGTTGGATCGGCTCTGCTCTGCTCTTCCTGTGCATATTTCCTGATGCCTTCCTCTTAGATGTCATAAAAGGGCAAACTGAGTATCTAGTGTTTTCATACTAAATGTCATTCATCACATAGCTATATCTGTGTATTTAGTGTAAATTATTATAGGAAGAAGTCTTAGAAAGAAAACCTGGGGAGTGACTTATATGTTTTACAAGACTAGAAGAAACCTAACATGTAATCACCATAGAGAGAGACAAAGTTTGTACAGAGCCTGATTTACAATATTTTATTCATTTTTCTTTCTCTAAGTTTGTTCTCAGGTTTTTAAACAAGTTGGAATGTTTGCTTTCTAAAAAATCTATTCCTTTAAATTTCCATGGTGAAAAACTATTGACAGCTCTCCATGAGGCAGCGGATCATATTTGGAAAGAACAATCTGACGCCAGCCATTTGATCCCTGAGTTGCACATATTCCAAAAGGAGAGTTAATTATACATCTGACTCCCACTCACCCAATTGGCAGAGTTTCATTTGATTTTTATTAAACATAAGACCTGAAACATAAAATATAGCTTTATTTTTCATTCTTTTTTATCCACCAAGAAAAGAGATTTTGGAAGCTATAGTTGAAATTCTCATAGATATAATTTCTTGTTCCTTCTTGCTTTGGAACCAATTTCTTAATTCCTAAAAGGAAATTATTTTTCTTCTGCATACTTTGAAGTAAGTAACCTTACTGGAATCTCCTCTACTCCATTCTACACCCCAGGTTGTGGAATGAAAACTAAACCTGATAAAGAACTCTTGTGAAGAACTCTCCCAAAATTCACATTAAGTGCCTCAATTTATTATATTCTTGGGAAGTGGTAACCTTGGGCATAATGATAACTGGGATAAGATTCATGGTTCATGGTTAAAGTTTTTCCCTACCCTCAGAATTAAGTCACTCATTCAATAAACATTTACATACAACAAAATGGTTAAGAAATTCTTGAAATTTTTTGAAATACTTGAACACTAGTATTGATTTTGTCTCCCTGTTTATGTGTGACATTGGACAAGTCACTCAAAATCATTAAGCTTTAGTTTGCTTCCCTTTAAAATGGACATGATAATAATAGTGTTTTCTTAAGATTATTGGGACCATCAAGTAAAATAATGCCTGTAAATCCCTCTGGTGTCAGGCACACAGGATAAAGAGGGTAAGTGTTTCCTTTGCACTGATTCGGACACTATGTCCTCCTCCAGGAATCCATAAGCAAACAAGCTGGTTCTTCTAGAACAGTGGTGGTGAAACTTTTAGAGACCAAGGGCCCACACTGCAACACAAAACTCATTTATTTATTGCAAAGTGCCAACACTGCAATTAAACCTGAATACTGAAGTTTTAGTTTAGAAAAAAAAAAAGATACATTAACATCCTTTATCTTACAAGAAAAACAAAGAACATGTGTCCCATAGGTTTACCAGAAATTCATAATTCTAGAAATTCGTAGTTTTGGGAGACATGGACAAGAATATAGAGCACTGTCATAGTGGACAAGCAGGTTGCTGTGGGCACACAGAAAAGGGACAGAATTCTGGTCTGGAAAATTGAAGCATAACAAAGGATATATAAAAAGATCCCTGCAATGTGAGAAAAATCTGGTTAGATTTTTCAAAGGAGGAAGGCAGTCAAAACTAAAAGACAGAAAGAAACTAATGTGATCCCATATACCACAAAGATTTCCATTTGTTCATACTCCCTAGCAAGCAGTGGGAACACAGAAGACTCTGTCCACACACGAGTCAAATCGCCCCACCATCACCCCAAGAGCTGAGCATCAGACAACAGTGCACATAAGGGCAGTGTTGGAACTTTGCAATGAACATGTGGGTTTCTGGTTAGAGTTTGGGCATTCAGGTTCTAAAAGATTCAGCATCACAGGCCTAGACATTAACAGTCATCCTTACGTGCCCCTCCTTTCAAAAAAAGAGGGCAAGGCCCTGGAGTGTAGCTCAGTGGTAGAGCACTCATCTAGCATGCTAGAGGCAATTCCTGGATTTCATTCCCAGAACCAACCTTAAAAAATTTCAAAACAAAACAATAAGAAAAGTAAGAAACAAACAAACAAACAAAAAACCCAGAAGAGGGAGGAGCCAATCAATGAGCTAACTAGCCAGCCTTTCGGGCAAGCCCTGCAGACCATGCGGGGTCCAGGAAGAGAAAGAAAAGTCAGATAGTGACTCCCAAGAATCGGTCATGCTGGGACTGGGAGGAGCCAATCAATGAGCCAACTAGCCAGTCTTTCTGATAAGCCTTGCAGCTCATGAAGGGCCCAGGAAGAGAAAAATCAGCACCTCCTGTGAGCTTACCAGCACGCAGGTGGAGAATCACCAAACCCCCTCACCCCGTAAGCCACCAGCTGGTTTAGAGGTCAGCCTGAGGTGATAGCATCTGAGGTACAAAAAGCAACTGAAGGATTGTGTTGTTAGGTTGAATTTACAGGCATGGGGAAAGCAGTCTGAGCATGTATAGGGAGGATAATAGTATGCAATATGGCAAATATCGGAGATTTTTTTCTGCCTGGTTTTTGAAGTCTAATATTGTTCTCACTGTTTTGTTTTATTCTTATTAATTTTTTTGGCTTTACTCAATATTCTGTTTTGATTGGTTATATTCTGTTTTGTTTTGGTCTGATTTTGCTGTATCTGATGGAATGGACAACATTAGTAGTCGTTGTTTTTTTATTACCTTGCTTTGATGTTCTGTACCAGTTTCACTGTTGTGTTTTGATTGGATTTATTCTGTTTTGTTTTGTTAGGTTTTACTATCTTAAAAAAAAAAAAGAGGACAAGCTTTGTCCTTCCTCCTGAACCAAGCACAAAGGTTCCTTAAACACAGATAGGAGGAGGTGACAATTTTAAAATCCTTGTATAATAATGCCAAGATTATTTTCAATTATATTACTAATTATTATCAAAGAGTAAATTATGACAAGTTTACTGGCAAAACTATTTGCATAGGGCTGTGAAAATATCCTTAGATACCCTCAGCATCCTAAATATAACTGCTCACCATGAAGTCTCTGTGGTACTTGTTCTGTATGAAGCTTTGTATTTCATGTTTTCACAGTTCCTTAGTCCCCTGAAATCCTATTCATCATTTCAGTTAATTTTTGGATGATCTTGGAACATATTTATTCTGATGTCCTATCTGCTATGCTTCATCTCTCCTCCATCAAAGACATGTTACTAATAGATATTTATTCTTATATTTAGATAATATTGCACAGATTCATCTCTTGTTTCACAAGTACTTCTGTTTTTTTACTGCTCATTTTGGTCCAGGTTGGGTGGAACATGTTCTATTAGAAATTACAAGTCAGAGCCTAGAAATTTTGCTTTTAATTCACACTCTTTCCTTTAAAATAATGTACAGATTTAAAGCTAAATTACCCTCTACCTTTTGCCCTTGCCATACCCATACATATATCTGCATATAGTAGGATAAAATTATAATGTTAAAAATA
The DNA here is from genome assembly GCA_004365215.1 of Cuniculus paca. Classification (NCBI taxonomy): domain Eukaryota; kingdom Metazoa; phylum Chordata; class Mammalia; order Rodentia; family Cuniculidae; genus Cuniculus; species Cuniculus paca. Next base: position 22,889 of record RJWT010010333.1, read on the forward strand.
ATTATACTAATGATATGTTAAATATAAATCTGTTATACACACTGTATTTTATATTGATATGGAAGCTTTGAAACCATAAATTATATACACACAAATGCAAATTAAAGTGCATAGAGCTATTCACAACAGTTTTAGAAACTTTGTAGTAAAAACAGACCCATAGAAACTGCCCCTTAATATGCCTTTTACTCAAGTAAATTTCCAGCTATAAAGTGTCTATAAGTCTTCCTTATCCTAATTATTTCCATAGAAACTTTAAGTTTCTTTTTGAACTCTTCCATTCTGAACTCTTCAAGTATTACAGATAACAATATTTGGGAATGTTAATACCTTAACAATTAGACAATTTCCATCTTACTGAAAAATTGCAAACAACATTCCAAGACAAGTTTATGCATACAAAATGCTGTAATTCTCCAGTCTACACTGAATAAAAATAGTTATCAATGAAAGAGACCTTGAGCAGAGTCTTATTTGGCCCACTAGTCTCAGGTTTGTATCTATCTCATTTGTTCATTAAGTGCTTACACAGATGCTATATTGAAAATACATCCTTGAGAAAACTAGTATCCTTGCCCACTTGAACTCCAGAGGAATTCATTATAATAAATAATATAAATATGCAAAGATGTAATTTTCTTGGGTTGGAAGGGCAATATGAGTAAGATATATAGAATGATTTGGCTCATTGAAGAAGTGACATATGAGTAAGGACCTGAAGGTGCTAGGAAGGAAAAACATGTGCGTACCTAGAGAAAGAGCTTTCTAGGTTGAGGGAACAGTAAATGCAAAGGAGAAGAATTAGGGAGGGATGGAAGGAAGGATGAAGACAGAATAAGGATCAGACAAAATTCTAAGTCTGAAATCTCCTCTGAGACTCAAGGCAAACTGTTAGTTGTAAGTTACTGTAAAAATCAAAGACAAATTGCATATAAAGATGAAATAGAACGAAGTCCAACCCAAAATGGAGGAATATGGAGAGACAAAAGAACTGATCAAAGCAAGGATGAAGCCTAGAGGGATGAACATTCAATCCCATAGCTGTCAGACTAGTTTCCTGGACACACAGTAGTGTGCTATAGGTTTCAAATGACTTGAGCAGTCTTGATCCCAAGGGCTAGTTGCAACCTGTATAGGATCGCCACACTACATGCAGTTTTTCTTATGAGTCCCTAGCATCTGCAACTTCCTGACACCTCCATTGCACCTTGGACTTCACTCTTATAGAGCATGCATCATTTTCTCAGGGGTTTCTGGCAGGAAATTTAACCTTGTCACAAAAGACATGGCCTCTCAGGTCTTCCTTTGAAATCTGAGTGGAAGCTTCTGTGATCCCACAACTCTTACATTGTTCATACTTAGAAAATCAGCATTACATGGACAACTCCAAAGTCTGCTGCCAG
>RJWT010010334.1:0-24297 GCA_004365215.1 Cuniculus paca
CATATTTACTAACATAAGAATTCCTTTCTTTTACATTTACTTGTAAAGTATATCAGACATTTTGTCTCCAGAGTTTGAAGTATTATTTTTTTTTAAATTTAAGATGAGAAGTGTTCATACAATCTTAGTTTTACTTATTAAATAACTTTGGAAATAAAGTCTAACTATATAAATATTCTACAGCTTTGTAAGTAATTCAGTTCTGATGAATTTTAAAGTAATTGGGTCTGAGTTTGTAATGTCCTTCAGCCTAGAAAGGATAACTCAGACAAGACAGTGCTTAACCTTCCCCTAGAGATTACAACTTACTTCTGCAAGATCTTAAACCTCTAGCAGTTTCTATTTTCTCTTCTCAAAACATTACAAACCTCATCTCCCTTGGGTGCACAATCCCTAGCAGTCTGTAAGTTAACAGGTAATAATTGTAATTCTAATTTGTAATTAATGGATCTACATCCCCAAAAGATAGATTATGTATTATTGAAATTCCTGTGATTTGTTAGACATATTTTTCTCTAAATATAAAATAGTACAGATCCACATATAATGTTGGGAAGGTCATTAAGTTCATTTTTAAGTAATTTAAAAATATTTTTGATCATTTTTACATGATTCATTTACTGGGTTTATATTGTACTCTAGTTTATTAGCACTAATATTAATAATGTTCGATTTTATGTACCTTTTTCAAGAAAATTCATTTCTGCTAGGAAAAAAACAAGGCTAGCAGGGTATAGAATAGAAAGTGACTGTCGAATCTTGAATTCCTATCCCTTTTCTGAGAACAGTCCCTATTATTAATGTATATTATTACTTCAAGTATGTCAGAAAAGGAGACAAACAGTCAGAAGCAGGAATTTCTCCCTAATTCACTCTGCCTACCTAGCAAAATGTAACGCAAAATTATTCAGGAGAAAAATACAATTTTCTGTCATCTCTGTCATACACTGATAACAAAGCTACAGGCTAATATGTTTTGATATTTTTGTCACTCATTTATCATGTGACCTTTCATGCTATCATTAATACAGCTGAGGGACAGAGCAGATACACTGAAATAAGGGTGTGGAGCAGTCAGATTGCTTTTCTAACAACCAACGGTCAGTCACAGCAATTTATGCTTTTCTCCAGTATAGCCCTGACTGAAGAAGAGGAATTGTTATTAAAATTTGATATTACTGTCTAGGTTCTGCCATGTAGAATTTGCAACTTTTAGCAATGATGGGAATACTGGAGGGTTAATAAATTTCCCTTTGAATTATGATATTAATACAATACAACATGCCTGTTCAGATATTCAGAGCATATACATGAAGATATGTACGCTAGACATTTGAGCATTGACTATTAGTCATACTCTGATTTGGTAAATCCAGGGACCACATTAAAATATTATTGTTGAAATTTTCTATGTGTATTCAGCAAAAAACTGTTGGTATTTTTAAAGTATAGATAAGCACAATAATTTGTGGTGCTGGGGACTGTGGTATGGACACCTGAAATTTTAATTCATCTTGTTTTTTCTTTGATGATAAATGATACCTGGTTTAAATTTGCATGCAGCCTAACACCATTTCTGACAGTGGTCTGCTTTTTATGTTGCCCATAGAGGCTGGACTGTTAAAATTCCAATATAAAACTAATTTATACTTGACATTAATGGGTTAAGAAATGTTTTATATAGTACACCAGGGCAGGGAAAGAACTTTACAGGGTTATACTAAAATCAAATTATGTCTGAATACTACCATTATGTACCAAAATGAAAAATCCTTCCACAGTCTTAGCTAAGTGCTAATATGAAACTCTGCTTTCAATGTTTATATTAAGGCAACCATTTTGCTTTCTTATATAGCTTCTAGAAATGACAGTATGAAAGCTGAATATTAAAATATGCCCATCTATTAAAGATAATGAATAATTATAATATTTATAGAACTATTTTTAAACCAAACTATATGAAACGACAACAAAATGAATGATTCTGTAATTATTTACTTTGAAAAATAGATTTTAAATATACGAATAAACCAGAGAATGACTTTTCCATAAGGAAATAAAAGCAAAAGGAAAAACAAGTAAGGGTGACAGTTTTATATGGAGGAATTATTAAGTAGGTCCCAAAGAGACTGTGAACATGTACAGTAAATTCTTAAATCTTATTATGATACATATTATGTTAGTTACAAAGCATTTTTTAGGATCAAAATCAGTAGTTATTTTCTAAAGCACTGCCTGATTTTTTTTTAAAAATTTGTTTTATTTTAAATTTTGATTATTTTATTATTATCAGTAGTATTATGGCAAAATGACAAACTTCATTTTCCTAATCAACTTTGCAAGTAAAAATTTTGTATCTGTATATTATTGGAATTATACATGTATTTTTAGCTGTCACTATCAGGAAATATATTTTATTTGTGTTTTATAGTATCATAAGCATTTAATTGCATATTTTATTGCACTGTATAATTTAAACATGTATGAATCTCTGAAGATATATCACGAACAAATGTAAAATGTTTTCATAAAATAATGTATCAATGCATCCACACTAATTCATAAAAGTTTCAGAAAAAATAATTTTATAGCTCATGGAATTTATTTCATTTCTTGGCTTCTAAAGTTCATCATTAACAAATACAAGTGTATAATTAAATACAGAGTTAGAATGTTTGATTTTTAGAAGTTGATACATGAAATAAATACCTCTAACATAATGTGCAAGTCTCACTTTGTATCTTTTCATCAAACTGTACTCAAGCAAGGATTCGCTGAGGCGAACTTTGAAATGAATTCTCCATCAAGAAAAAAGAAATTTGGCCAGGGAGAGAAGCTCCAACTGGACAGTCAGGGCATGTGCAGTATATGCCTGGTTCATCCTCTGCATCCCAAGAACAGATTATTCACCAAGGTGAATTTTACGAAGTTCCATTTTTCATTTATATCACAGGAGGGTGAGAAGCTGGTTATGCGAAGAAAGTGAAATAGTTTGGAAAAAAAAATAAATGGGAAAGTTTTTACCCTCAGAAAACAAATATCCTACATATGAAGCAGAGATATCCAAGCAATTAGTATTGAGTCATTCCAGAAGGGAATTCTAAATAGCTTAGCATCTCAGAGATTCAAACTTAATACATAAATGTTTGCCTAATTACCATTTAATGAAGTTTATAGCAATAGACTGCCATTAGCATAATTTTAAGGAGTTTAGTATTTTTCCTTATGCATAAATCCTATCAAGTACAATATTATACTGGTTTTGTGGAAATATTTTATAAGTTGCATATTGCTATATATACATTTTTTTCTTTGCTTTTGGGGTAAAACACTGAAGGAGGAAAGCTGGATAGAAGAACAAGATTCTCAGTTAAGCTTCCACCCAAGCTCCAGTGGAAAAATGTGTCCTGCCTTCAGAGTAATTGTAATGTTGTAATAAAATGTGAAATTAAGTCTTATTTTTCTCCAATTCTGTGATAGCATGCTTAACAGAAAGCCATGGTTTGGAGTGTGGTATTTCTGTTTGCATGTAAATAAAGCCAGAGTCACAAACAAAGCCAGCAACCTCACATACTTGCCTTCAGAGGTAAAGGATGGAAAGCCTGCCTGCTACCAATCAGCAAGTGGTTGCTATGGTTACAAGGTCAGGAAATATGCCTTTTCCCCAGTTGTCCAAGGCTTGCACATGTCACTTTTGAAACTATGAATTTTATATACAGGTCAGGAGATGCATACCAAAGAAATAAACAGTGAACTGGACCATAATGACAGCTAACATTCAAATGTCCTTGGATTTTTAAAATATCCACAAAATATATTCTATTATTTTGAATGGATTACATTTTGATGGTTTGTTATCTATCTATCTATCTATATTTTTGAACAATACTTTCATCTAATTAAATTTTATGTGGTGGCTTCAAATTATGTCTCAGTACTGTAACCATATATCAATAACTTGTTTCAAAAACATGGCATATTTTTTCTTCTTAAAATTATTTTATATAAGAGCATTAGAACATTATAAAAATATAATGCCATAGAAGTTGTGAACATAGTATTAAAACTATTCTCTGGAAATATAATTATGTTCATCTCTAAACATGATGCTCAAGCTGTTACTGAAGCATTCTTTTTATAAAATAAATATATTCACAATGTCAAATTTGTGAGCTATAAATATATGGTTTAAACACAAAATTATAAATCAGTAAGTAATGAATAGAATAGTTTCGTGTGTGAATTAATGAAAATTTTGTTGGGTAAATTAGTCAGAATCCTTACAAGGGATGCTTTGCAGTATAGAAAGCAAAGAAGTTTGAAAATACTAATTTAACTATTGGAATTATCTTTTAAATTTTTCAATGTATAATAATTTGCTATTAATTTTCTACTAACACTAAGCTGATATTTGTATTAAATATGTTAAGCATATATTTTGAAATTTCCTTTATAGAAATGAACATTATTCTCTTAAATGTTCCATTTCATGAAGAATAGGAAAAAAAGATGTACTTAACGGGAAATGGTGCATGTTATTTGTAATTATGAGGGAAGTGCTTGAATACAAATATATTTTACCTATGTAAATACACATCTTCATGTACAAAAATTCTTATTTCTGTGGGACTTGAGGATCTGCCTATATATTTGAAGTGTGATGAATGTGTATTGTTACAATAAGTTAGTTTGGCATACATCTTTCTTATTATAAATGATTATTGGGTACATATGATTAAATAGGATTATAAGAATCACAATTTCACAGCAGACACTTTTCCTAACAGAAATCACTGATTTTGCATATCTTTGCAGTTTCAAATGGATTCTACATCATATTAATTGATACTAAAAAGCTCTAAAAGCTTTAAAATAGGCCCTGAAGCACAATGGAAAACGATTCTTTCTTTCTTTCTTTCTTTCTTTCTTTCTTTCTTTCTTTCTTTCTTTCTTTCTTTCTTTCTTTCTCTCTCTCTCTCTCTCTCTCTCTCTCTCTCTCTTTCTTTCTTTCTTTCTTTCTTTCTTTCTTTGCTTCCTTCCTTCCTGGATTGCTGCTTTTGTTCATATGAGTCTCTCTCTCTCCCTCTCTCTCTCTCTCTTCTGGGTCAGGAAAGATTAGTCCTTACCTTGATAACAATCCTTCCCATTTTTTAAAACTGAAAGCAGCATTCAAATGAGAAACTAAGTACATTTCTTTTCAACAGGCAATTTACCCCATGATGAGATACGCTTTCACTTATTTTTCTTTGACATTCTAGCATCTAGCAGCACAGCAGGTATCTGGAGGTTAGCCTTCAAATAAAGGATAACTACATTCTTACATTAATAGATGCCACTGTATGACTATGTCATATTATTGTAGCAATTAGTTCCTTTAATTGTGATTTTAAAATTATACACGATACAGAAAAAGTGAGAAAAATATTAAAATCAATTCTGTTATCATTATTGTCCTGTTTGTACACATCTCACATGTACACATAGCTGGTGTCCGAGCACAGGATTGTCTGCAATTAAGAACACTTTTAACAGTTTATTTATATGTGGAGTAAGGCTCGAAATATTTAAAATTCACTGAATTGACACATTATTACATTTGTCTTAGGGAGATAGAAAATTTCACCACATACAAGGCATTATCTTGTTTTTCTCAAAATTAGAGCTTCTGTTGTCTGAAATTAAAATATAAATAGATTTGTTCACCATAAATACCATTGGAAGTATATGTAGTTTACATAGGGATGTTAATTCTGGGTTTTTCCCTCCTTTTTTTCTTTTTTAAACCTAGTCTCTCTAGTATATTGCTTTATGCTATCTTATGATCCTTTCTCCTTCTTTTTGGTGACCTTTCTGTATGGCCAAATGAATCCAGGGTACATGTCTTGTGGCCAGTATGCAACCTTGCCCATTAGCCAGTCCCCAAACCTTTGATGTGAGCCATCAGCCCTACAATTTCTGTGGTTCATTCATTTTTGTGTTTCTCTAACGATCTCTGCCCCAGCTCTGAATCCTGCCTTTATTGTAGACAGAACTGACAATAGGCAGTCTTGTCTTTCATTTCCTTGATGTACTTTGTACTGTGGTATGGCTTTTGTTAGTATTGATGCAAACATTACCATAAACCACCACCTAGGGACTAGAAACAATTGACTAACTGTTTTCAAATCCAATACACTTAAGTTGATCAGACACAAAGTTTAAGTACAGTTAGCTATAACAGCCCCAGTTCTGTGTGGTCTCAGTCTCTCTAGACGACAAAATAAAGGTCAGTGGAATGTGCATGCTTATGTCAAGACGGCCTGCAACGAAATTTATTCAAGAGATGAATATTGGACTAAAAATTCATTCCTTCACTTCTTCAACATAGAAATGCCAATTTTATTTCCTAGTTTATTTAAATGATTTTCTCTTTATCTACTTAAAAGCTCATTATTAATAAGAAAAATAGTCTGGCATGTAAAAGAACCAACTCTCATGAATGAGTTCAAACTTTGATGAGATGTGCAATTCAAATGGACAAATGTGAAAAATTTTCACTTAGATTTTAAATTGCAAGCTCACTGTCATACAACTTATTATAATAACTAAGTGTGCTATCGCATGCAGAAGAATTACAAAGTTACCTATATTGTAAATGCAGAACTGTGCCTGACCCGTAATGTGTGAGGAGCAGAGGCAGGGTCACTTTCCTTTAGAGCCTTGTAAGATCCTAGATTTAAGGTTTTGTAAAAGGAACTATTCAGAGTCATTTTCCCATATGATGCTTCAAAGATGTCAGCTTAATCTTTGAAGTTTCTTCCAAAAATAATCAACTGAGAATTTAAAAACAAAAAGAATAAGGAAATGAAGTAGACTTGAGGTATCTATTATCTCTCAGGCTCTAATTATCTTAGTAAAATTCTTAATTACCTTAAAAATATCCAACTGCATTTTAAACTTCATATGTGACATGAGAATAGGGATTTTTAAGGTTTTATGTATATATGTTGTAATCTTACTATTTCTTTCAAATAAGATTTTGGGTGAAATGTAACATTATATCACAAGAAGATTTTATAAGGACACATTAAAGCATTCCTACTTTGAATACAATTTTCCCATGAAAGTCACACAGCTGTTTGATATGTGAATTCTCTCTTCTTTATTTTTTCATAGATGTGTATAGGTCGACATCTTCATTTTTATTTAATTTTAAAAAGCATAACGTTTCCTGGAAATGTGAAGATGTACGGTTGATTAAAGGTAACTGTCAAACTATACAGTGGAAAATTAAAATAAAATAGATTTTGAGACTGTTCATGACATCAAATCTACACTGAAAGTTTTTATGCTTCATATACATCTATAATCTGTAATATTCTGCACGTTTAAATATCACTTTAATTGTTGTGTGTTCAATTTGAAGAAAATTTAGAATTCGAGACATTTTGCTTATGTAATTTTATGCTGGAGAATATATGATACATAATTACTAATTGTATTTATTACATACATAACTAAGTCATTGAGGCTTACTCAGCCGTTCTTCAGTAGAGAGCTTCCCTAAGTTTAATTCATATCACATGGTTACAAGAGAGCCAAAATGATTTAAGTCATGAGTTCACTATGTCATACCCTTCTTGACATCATTTTATTTTTTAACCATCTTCCAGTGGACCGCATAAGATGTATAGGGGTTGATGGTTTAGGTGACTGAATTTATGTACAGAATCTCTGACTGAATTGCCAAATAACTGTATTCTGAAATAGGTTTTGTAGGTTAAGCACAATTGTTAAATAATTGAAAATGTTTACCTAAGTCTTCTATAATGTACACTAATCCAATGATCATTGCTTGCGAGGTGGATAAGCTATAATTAAAGACCTAAAGTAAAAAGTATATTAATGCCTTATGGTTAAATATTGCAATATCATTCACAAGAAGATCTGTTGTTTCCCCTGGTAATTACAGTAGTACTGGTAAGAATTTTAACTAATTTCACAAATGGATCAAAGCAAATAGACACTAGTTCAACTATGTGTTGTGTCTGTTTAATATATGATTTGCAAGTGATTATTTGATTATGATGATTCATTTACTAAATGCTTATAAAATCAGGAATGCTGCACTTTTGGTCTTTGGAAGTTTGAAAAATAAGAATAGTATTTAGAGTACTTGCAATAAACACAACCTGTCCGTTCAAGAAAGTGTTTATTAAAAATTGTTTTATTCTTCCATAAAATTTCCAGACAATTTTATACTATAGAAAACACTGCAAATTTTTTCTTTACTTTTGTAAAGTTATATGAGCCTACAGAATAGTAACAATTCCTGCTGATATGTTCTAAGAAAATAAATGGCAGTCACTTTTTAGTCAATTATTTTTATAAAAGAGGCAGTTTACACCACCACAAATAAGCCATATATTCAAGACTTTATATCAATGTTTTTATCTATCTTTAAAACCCTAATGCTTCAACAGAAAGAAGAATGATAGTATCATTGTTCTGTTACTCATGTAAGCTTCATTTCCACATGATTCTTGCTTATTTCAAATATTACATTTCTGCAAAAATGTCATGAAATTACCTACAGGATATTCAAAACATTTTTGGTCAAGTATGCTGGTTTTTATTTCAGCAATTGCACTATGCATTACCTCATCAGAATTCAGAGCTACAGTCACTGAAGGAAATGGTAGAGAAAAGTTAAGACAGATGGGAAGAAGATGTGCTTAGGTGTGAAGTGGCTATGTGCACTTTGATTAAGGTCACCTTGCATTAAATAATGACCATGGCTCACATTTACAACTCTAGAGAACTGGATGAGCAAAGAGGTAAACAGACAAGAACAGGATTGCATTTCCTATTATATGAACAAGCAACAACTCAAAGTGTAAGACAAGTTTGGTATATTGAATACACGGTTTCATATTCCAAAATAAAAGTTAAACTCTGTTTACTGAAATATGAAACATTAATATTCTAATAAATGGATACTTCTTCAGTTTGATCATGTATTTTTCTCCAGAACCTTGAAATTTTCAACTACTATTTTTTCTACTCAAAAAACAAACTCTGACTTTCTAAGAACATTTCTATTTTAACCTTAATAACAATAACTAGTTTATAAATAAAAATAGACTGGCAAACTAGTCAAACATAGAACTAGAGGCTATCATTCTAAATTTCATGTTAAGCATTACAGGCAATTTTTCTCTATTATTTATGCTTAATTTATTGCATCTGTCTTGTAGACTTAAGGAAACTTTCTCAGATAAATCTAGTCCAATAATTCTTACAATTGTGATATTGATGAACTTTTGTATATCTTCACTTAAATTTGTGAAACTGTGTTAACTAAAATAAAACCAAACCCTTGAAGTCCTGACTCAGAATGAGATACTTAAATTACCCTACATATAATTATATTTTCATATGTGAGAAAAAATAAAGACAATTTTTACCTTTTATAGTTCAATCAAAAACTAAAATACAATCTTCACTTTATGAATTAGAAAATTCAGACTGGCAGAATTGTCCAAGATACACAGTCGCTTCAGATACCCATCCAGAGGCCCGTCCACTGCATATACTTTAACAGTCAATCATATAAAATAAGAAGTGGAGAAATAAATTTTTAGATATGCACAGCAAGTCTTTGTTTTAAACTATTAAATTACAATCCTATGGAGGATTAAACACAGGAATTAGTTCAATACTTAATCCAAGCCATTGTAAACACTTCAGTGATTTTTTTACATCATCATTAGAACATAATTCTAATAGTAACTCTTGGTAAAAATTCTTCTTAATATTATTTCCTTGATAACATATTCTATATTTTAAATTTTCAATATTTATAGAGAAGAGATTTTGAAGATCTTAAATTAGATTTGATGATAACATCTCTCAGGGTAGCCTTGGAAAGACATCTGCATTAGAGTATTCCAGATAATATTTATATTGAATATATGACAGTATTAAAGTTCATCATAGCACTTTGGCAGCTGGTCCAGATGGCACCCAATCTAGAGTTTTAAGATTTAAAATAAGAGTTTATAGGCAGTTGTCAAGGTAATTTCTCTTTTGATAATTTATTTGGTCAATTTCATTACTTCAGTCACTACAGCTAAGGTCTCCTCTGTAGACTAAGTATAATTTCTTTCAAATTTAGTATTAGTATGTGACACAAACCAAGTAATGCTCTCACTGACATTGGAAAATCTATGTGATATCAAAGATGCAGCTCGAAGAAAATTGCGCAAGTCAGGAATAAAAGTAAAAGAGGATTAGATATACTGACAATTTTATTAACAGTAAGTCTTGTTTTTGGGTTTGTTTTTTTTTAAAAATTTTTTAGTAATTATTAAAAATGTTCAGTACATTTTTTTCATTGAACATTATGTGTACAAAAGTATTAACATTTCTTGATATTTTTCCATTAGTTGTCTTTATTATAATAAAGGCTTTCAGGTTTTTATTTTACTTAACAAACTATTTTTCTTCCTATATTTATGGAGGAGAAATAGATACTGGGTGCTTATTATAGTTTAAAGTCACACTTACACATACTGACCATAACCCTTATCAATGCTATCATTCTAGAAAATAAAGGGTAGAGATACTTAGCTTCAACTTAAAGGGAGTACCAGTAACACTGAGAAACTACAATTTGACAGATCCATCTCAATTACTGGGTCACTGTGTCTAAAGAGCCAAAGTGAAGTGGAGAGTTGTGCAACTGTTCCAGTAATTAAGTCCCCAAGAGCTCAAAACACATTTTGCCTAGATAATCCAGGTAATTCTGACTCAAGTGCCCAAGTGCCTCACTTTAAGATTACCCAGTGTACTGGAAATCCAAACTATGAAAGGGCTAAATCAGAGAACGATTCTCAAGTTGCAAAAGGATTTATCCAAGTGATTCTTTCATTCTCAAAGAGGCATGATCTCCCCAAGAATGAAGAAAATTCTTTGCTTATTAACTACCTGAATTACTCATACAAGTTGACCAATCTCCTAGAAACAAACATAGTGTTAATGGAACAGCAGACCTAATTTTTGATACCCTTATTTTATCAGTATGTGAGAAGGGCAGCATGTGAGAAGTCAAATGGGGCATGATTTAGTACACAGACTCTTCACTGAATGGCTGGCCTTAGCAATATTTTTTCCTTTTAGGCTTGGCAAATTTACTTAATCTTTTTGTTTATTCATCTGCAAAGTAAGCAAGATAATATACATTTTATATGACTTTTAAGAGAATAGTGTGAGACAATGAAATTGAAACAATTTTTCTAGACCCAGAAAAAAATAATGAACTCTGAACTATTGTTAACTGTTGACTACTGGACTTTAGTGGCTCTATGCCCGCTCTCACTTGAATATAGTCTGAATTAGAAGTAACTCCTAAATGAGAGTGATTGCCAATGCAGACACTATGCAAGTGGCAGCTTGCATCCCTTCATTTGAAAATTATTCAATAAACATCTACTCTGTGCTATGAAAGTTGGACTCACCTCTCCAAGAGTGTACAGTTTTGCAGGAAAGATAAGTATTTTATTTTTAAAATATTAATAAATGCTAAGTTTTGAACAACATTTTAAGTCTAAGATAATTATTTTCTAAAACATTATTAGTGATTCAGACTGTGTATCCATATACGACTTGTAACATTCCTTCTTGAAAATTTTTTATTAACTGAAGACAAATTTATACAGAAAATGCACCACATATACTATTTAAAGGCTTAATTTTATAGCCTTAAGAACGAAGTTGGTTGCAACAAGAACCAACTGTTGGTTGTTGGTTATAACAGGAACTACGTAAGCCTATGTGAAGCCTGGGTAACTACAGGTTCAGACATCACAACTGGTCATATTATGGGAGAAGTGACTCTCCTTTTATTTCGTTTCGGTGTTATTACCCACTTCTACACATAAAATGGAAAAGGAACCGAGATTAAATCATAAGAAAACAAACCATGCATCTAATCAGCATTGTCACTGCCAAACAAACATTACAAAGAAAAAGGGTTTGGCTTTTTCCTTTTGCTGCTGTGACAAAAAATAATAATTCTGGCCTAGATTGTTCATGTTGCACACCAGGAGGCAAGGAACTCGTCTTCAGGAGACTGGATTTCACAAAATCTAGGAAACATATTTGTTTTACTCAAGACATTCAGATTTTAAATCTCGTACTTAAAATTTCTATTTTTTTAGGGAATATCTATATATTTTTCATATTCTGATAAGCCTAGAAATAAATATAGATAGAAATTGATGTAGATGTAATACAAGCATAAACATAGTTTTCTCAGTAGCCTGGAGTTCCTGTTTGTGAAAATCTGTATCTTTAAAATGAATGTAAAACTAACATAATCTGTTAAGCAAAACAGAGGAGACATAATTAGCCCGATATATAGTCCTGTAACTACTCCAATAAAATGAGTCCTAAAGCTAGTTAGTTTATATATTAATAAAATGAGTAATTTATTCGATGTGCATTTTTAAAGAAAAGCAAGTCTCCCTAGCTTTAACCTCTGAAAAATCTCACAGTAGAGGATCATATACACAGCCTTCCCATCCAATCTATGTAAATATTGAATAGTATATTATAGAAAATGTCTAACATTGATAAAGCACTTACCGTATGCTATGCATACTTTTCCAGTACTTTACATGGTCAAAGCATTTAATTTTGTGAATAATTTTTTGAGGGAGGGTATTGGAAAGGACAAAATAAGCCAAAATCCCAAAATCACAGTGGCTTAATATAATATTTACTTCTCACTCATGTTATAGACCAAATGGCTCTTCTCTACACAACAACAAAGGGACTCAGGATTTTTAGGATGTGGTCATCTTCGTAATGAGGACTTAACTCAGTGGGGGATGGGGAAAATTGTAGACAGTTTTAAATGTCTGGAGATGGAAATGTTCTCCATAAGCTCAACTTTTAAGTGGCTGAGAAATGAATACTTCAATAAGAACAACTGTAAATATGGTAAGCATAGATTCATTCCTTACTAATATCTGACACCTGACAAAACACATACCAAGTTTCTGCACTTTTTCTGAGGAAGGCATGGTCCCATCCAGTCCATGTATCTACCTCAATCTCTATTAAGTGATCTATTACCTTATCCTGTGTCTGCATGCACCTGAGTCTCATTTCAACTACTCCAAAGTGGCAAAATATCGTCTCGTCTATCACCTCTGCACCACCCCTAGCACATACATAACCAGTGTACAATAGTGCATCAGAAGTGGGATAGCCACAGTTTTAAAAGCCACTGAGCAAATGGAAGACTAGTGGTCAATATTTATCTAATGCAATTTTGAATCATGCTGGGCAGATATTTTGAAGGCTGTCAACATTGTTCATGAGTAGAGTTCCTTGATATTGTCCTTTTGAAAGATCCCTCACCCCAGTTTTGCTTGTTTGTTTGTTTTGTTTTTTTGCTCCATTGTTTCAGTCTTTGCCCTCTAAGTGATGATTTAAGCCCAATCGAGTATAAGTTAAAAAAAAAAATAAAGGCAGGTAGCCTGGTCTTGCTGCAAACTTGAGTCTTCATGGAATTTTGTGACCCAAAGGTTTTCTTGTATTATCCTGTGATGATCAAACTCTGGAAGCAGTTCTCTTTGCACGATCTTCAAGGTCCTATATATAGTTCAGACTCTCATTTTTCCTGTCAAGTCTGGATATTTTCATTTCAGATAATTTTGGTTTTGGAATACTTGTCAAGCACAATCAAATATAGACAATTACATTTTAATATTTTGATTGATTCTCGTCATTCCTACAAGGCTGTCTTTAGATATCACAGACAGCATTTTCCTAAAATTTTTGTCACTGTATATTATGAAATACTATATCTTGGGCCTCCAGTATGAGTTTCTACTCTGACTACAAAATCACTGCTTCCTATAATAAAAAACTCAACACCAATTACAAAGTATCGATTTGTATTTTGGGCAAAATAAACAAAGCTAACAATTGAAAAAACTTTAAACAGCATATTTCTCGTTTTTACCACAGTTTAATGGCAATCATACAGCCCTCCAAGTAATTAGCGGACTAAATTTCCTTCCTTCTTAGGGTGGTTAAATCTCCAACATGTGGCCTTGATAGAATTTGTGGAACGAGTTGAGATGAAGGTTTTTGTACGTGAGATTTCCATAAGCCAGATTTGGAAGCAGACCATATGATTTTTCTCATATTCCATTTACTAGAATCAGTCATAAAGTAATTACGAAGTCTCTATTTTCAGAACTCAGATTTCTAACATCCTGTCAATTTGATACATTTTCAAATGAGGAAATGGAATCATAGATGGGTTAAACAATTTATCGAATTTCACCCTGCATGAAAACAGAACTAAATATAAATCTTTAAAAGTCTAACTTCGGATGCATACCTTTTATGCGAGCACTATTTATTTTTAAAATTTAAGTGTTATATTAGGCTGTGGTGTTGATAACTCTCCACTCTGAAGATGACTCATATGATGACAATGCTCACTGAAGGGTAGACAGTAAAGGTGACTGGTGAAGTTTCAGATAAAAACAGGAATTTCCTAATTTCTTTAGGAAATTAGATAAGAGGATGTCCTTGTTATATGGACAAAAAGCTTTGTCATGACAAAGCCTTTACATGCATTTTGTTCATACCCTGAGACAGTGGGAGTTTGGCAGAGGAAATGTCAAGACAGTGAAGTATTAAGGCTGCAGTGTGGGCATTACTATGAGAATCAGGAGCAAAACAGAGCCAAGTGGAAGGATTTGGAACATTTGTGGCACGACAGATACGGAATGTGTGTGATGGTACAATGAAGGAGAGTGTAGGAAAGTAGGAATTGTACACTCTAGGGTGGCCTATGACCCTAATACTGCCTCAAGGTCCTTTTACAAGGGAATTATTTCCCAGAGTTTAGCCAGAAAGACACTTAGAAGCAGCTACAGCTATGGTTCAAGCATGCCCACTTACATCTCGCCCTGGCAGCATACTTTGGTATTGTTCATTTGCTGCAGGTGTTGCAGGGATATAGAATACAAGAGTTTTGAGGTTGGGGCAGCTTCTACTAAGATTCAGATGAAATACTTGGATAACAGACTGGCTATAAAGAGGTCAGAGTCCCTGCAAACAACCCTTGACAGGACCATACATGGAACCATGGGAATGAAGTCAAAGCCACAGCGAAGACTCCCAATCTCCTGAACTACTAAGTCTGTGATTTGCAACACTGCTCATGGAAAGCTACAGACAATGAGTAGTGCCAGAATGACCGTGTGGCCTGCAACCAGCAAAGGCATAGGGACGGCACTGCCCAGGTCCTGGGTAGCCCATGTCCAACTACAGCGTGCTCAGATCCCAGACACAGAATTTTAGGATTTAACATTTGCCCAGCTGGATTTGAATTTTCTTTGGGGTTGAATTAAGTTCCTCCTTATGATATCCAGATTAAGTTCCTCTTTATTAGTTTTCTTTCCTTTGTTTGCAATAAGAATTTTGACTCTATGCCTGTCCCACCATTGCAACTTAGAAGTATATAGCTATCTTTTAGATTTCCCCATAGGTTTTTAGATTTCTAAAACCAAATCAAAGAACTAAAAATTTACCTTGAGTCTCAGAAGGTAGTTTAGACATGGATTTTTTTTTTTCCTGTGTGGCACATTTGGAAGGTGCTGAAAACGTTAGTAGGAAGTTGGCGGGAAGTCCTGAGGTCAAAGGAGGTTTGATCTTGATGAGCAGTGTGGGACCCAAGTCTCTTCCTCTTCCTGTTTCCTTCCTCTCAAGTGCTTACTGGCTCATGATATATGTAGTTGTGCCTTGTGAAAGCACTCGCCATCATGGCTTTCTGGTAACCACAAGAGGCTGAAGGTATATGACTATCTGATTACTGATCGTGACTTCCAAAGCAGTGGACCATGCTAAACCTCTCCTAATTTAACTAATTCAAGCATATTGCTACAGTAACAGAAAGTTAACCAATGCACCAAAAGGACAGACTTATACATATATATATATATAGGATATTGTATGAGTGTTTTATCCACGTGAAAGAGAGAAATAAAACAAAATTACACATTAATTTTTCATTGGGTTCATTGAACAAAATGAGTTCTGCTACTGTACAAAAACATATCTGAATGTCTTACCTGTATCTAATTATAACCTAGTACCTATTGATCAATCTCTCCTTCCTTGCTCTTCAGGATTTGGTAATTAGGACTATACTTGCACATCTATAAAACTTTTTTAAGATGAGTGAGAACATGAAGTACTTATCTCTCTGTAGCTAGTTTATTTCCCTTATTACAACTATCTCCAGTTCTATTTATTTTGCCACAAGGGAGAAGACTTTATTTTTTCATAGCTGAATAGTATTCCATAGTATATATGTATCTGATTTTTAAAAATCTACTCATGAGTTGATAGACACTTAGTTTTTTTCATGTCTTGGCTACTGTAAATAGTGCTCCAATAGACATGAGAGTGGTAGACACTTCAGCATAGTGATTGCATTTGCTTTGGATGTATACTGAGAAGTGAGATTGCAGGATCCTATGGTAGACCTATTTTTAGTTTTTTAAGGAACTCTCATATTGTTACTGGTCTCATGTAATTTTTCCAGGGTATTCTAAGATTCCATGCAAGAGTAAAATCTTTTCCACCACTACAGAATTTTTTTCTTTTTTGGTGTGATAACGGAGGAAGAATGTAAGTTCCTCACCGGAACTACATCTCCAGTCACCCCCCTTCCTTTTTGAGACAGTCACTCTAAATTGCTCAAGCTGGGCTCAAATTTGTGATCCTCCTGCTCGGTTTTCCAGAATGTTGGATTAAAAAGCATGTTTGATTTGCTTTGTTTTCATCTACCATGTAACAAGAATTCCAGAGTCAATAGACTGTATCCAACAAAAAATTTGCGTAACTAGTTTGTTGCTGTTGTTGTTTTCTTTTTTTCTTTTTTAGACAGAGTTTCACTATGCAGTTTAGGCTGGCCTTGAACTCACTTTGTAGCCCCGGCTGGCCTGGGACTCACAGTAATCCTCCTGTCTCAGCTTCCCACATGCTGAGATTAAAGGTGTGGGCCATGCCAGGCCTTGGCTGTTATAATAATGGTTAACATTTAATGAGTAATCATCATATCTTCCTCAGAGAGTCTGTGAGTCAGTATTGTTGTTTACTTCATTTTAAATATAAAAGTATGAAAAATTGGGAATTTCCTCAATGTAGTGTGTAAATGACTGAGCCAAATCTCTTATCCAGCTGTTTGAATCTAGGGTCATGAATGTTAATTCTCTAATTCTTCTACAGTGATACCACTAAATAGGGAATGAAGTTATCTCTTATTTACTTAATATATCTAGGGCTATTTCCTTTTCCTTAAGAACCTAAAGATAAGAATAACTCCCAGAGGAGACTTCCAATCCCTACCACAAAGCTTCTAATTCTCATTTGACTCTGTGAAGAATAGTGCCTATTGTGGACTGGTTTCATTTGAATGCACAAAACCTCCACTTACAATTATAAAAATGCATTTACAGACATTCTGCAATGATGCTTTAGTGAGAAGTAAAATGCTGAAAAACATTATATTTAGGGATAGTCAAATTTAGAGAAATTTATATAGAGAAGCATTAGATAAAAATGTGTGCAGTAACTTTGAGAAGTGACTATGTGTCTTCTCTTCCCCCTCTCACTGTCAGAAGACTAGACAGATAGATAGATAGATAGATAGATAGATAGATAGATAGATAGATGATAGAGAAGAGAGAATGAAAGAGACATAGTGGATGTAACAGATAGATATGATAAATAGATGGATATGATAGAAAGACAGGTGCAATAGAGATTTATTAGATTTGTCTCCCTAGGCACGCCATTTCTCCCTCTCTTTATAGATGTTTTTAGCCATTTAAAATTTTCTTCCTTTTGCGTTATTCCCCAATTTTTTTCTGAAAAATGTGTGTAATTTTTTTATTAGAAGAAAGTTAAGAAATTTCTTTATTTTTTTTCCTACTTTTATCCTTTAAATAACAAAATCTGTTGTCACATTGTTCCTTTCAAAAATCAGTGTAAATAATTTTGTGGTATAGGCTTCCTATAACCACTTTTGTTCTCTCATGCGAAACTTCACCTTCGTTGGTTACTACTTGAGCTTTTCATGCTCTAGTCACCCTTGGTCATATATTTGTCTAAATTCTATGAGTTTAGAAGTATATTGGCTTTTTCAATTTGTTTCCTCTGTTTTTTCCACCCGCCGTTTTCCCCAAAGACACCAGTGTACCCCATCTGGCATCACTCACTGATGCCTCTCCGTGTATAAATCAAACAGCCGGGATGTTTTTATGAATCTTTCTTACCTGATTGTGGATTTCTCAGGGTGGCAGTGTGGAACAGTAACTCCTTCAAAGGAGTCCTTTTTCCATTTCCATCCCAGAAAGGTACACATTCCTATTATAAATATCTTACATATATTTGTATGAAACTAATGATACACTCTCATTTTTTTCTTTCCATGAATTGAGGTATATGAAAATTACTTCCTTTAAAAGGTATGTTTCTTGAGGGCAGGAATTTTACATTAATCACCTCTGTAGCCCAGCTAGAACTAGGACTAGTGTGAATTAAGTAGTTCATTCACTGTATTTGAGAGATGAGAACTCTATCCCAAGTGTGACCTCTGTGGGATCTGCTCCATAAACCTCAACTATATAACCCATTAGGTCCATTGGGTCCATGGTGACTATTCATTAATTAAAATTTAAGAAATAAACTGCATTAAAACTCAGAAGAAAAGAATATTACCATAATAAACATAATTGCTCTTAAAAATTCTAAAATCTCAAAGCATTCTTTTCCTAACATAATACTATTTTTATTTTTAAAAAAGTAAAGAAAAGAAGGAAAAAGAAAACCTTTGATGGCATTTACAATCGAGGAATATAAGAGACAGGCTCTAGATTTCTAAAATATAAAATTTAAAACCAATTCCTTTTTTGTTGTTGCTATTGTTGTTTGTTTGTTTTTAAGTGTGACAAGGTTTCACATTTACTAAAGGAAGGAAAAAAACCCACAAGGATGAGGGTAAATGGAGTCTACAGAGTGAGTTTGGGCTACATAAAAAAGCAAGAAAAAGGAAAGAAAAAATAAAAATAAAAAATATACACTGCAGCATAGGGTGGGCTGTCATGGGGGACAAATGAGAGTTTACAATGGCAACTGTCTGTTCACATTTCCCACACTGGCATCAGGTCTAGGTTGTCCTATCAAAGCCTTGTTTAAGTTCTTTCAAGAAGTTCACACACAGGGTTCCGAGAACTGTTCTGCACATATTTCAGGTTCTTGTCATGCCTCCTTTCCCAGCCAGTTTTATCTACACTTCACCTTCCTCTCTCATTTACTCCTTTCAGACACATATTCTCGTAATACTTTGAGCAGTCTTCTATACCTTCTTCTGGCTGGAAGGGTCTTGGACCCTACTGCTGAAGATTATATGCTCTCCAACTTCTTTGGGGTTTTGTGGCTGACTGGTTGTGTTGAAGAGAAAAACTGTTAAAAGACAAGAAAAGAATTAGTGACCATTGAGCTTCCTGTTTGACAAGAGAAAGGAACTTTACTACTAGTCTAATATGAAAGGTAGGTCAGATTTTCATGCTTCTTGTGGAGGAGGGGGTTGTCAGATGAATTATCAAGAAGCTGAGAGCCATGATCCCAGCAAGATCTTGTTTACTTACCTGTAGCAACATTGTAGTCTTGCTTATTGAGAAGGAACTCAAGTCTTCCAGAGGCCGATAGGTGTAGCTTTTCCTTTTTGGGGGCCTGGCTTTATCTGAGAAAGAGAAATACAATTATCTCTGCCACCTTTACTGCAGTAGGTGTGGCAAGGATCTCTGAACAGGGGCCTTTCCATTTTGATTTTAATTGGTCTGCAGGAGCCACTTCTTTCCAAGTTTTATGAGCACTTGATTGCCAGAGCAAATACTAGGTGGTCTCTCTGGACCAGAAGCTGGCAGAACTCTGTTCCCATACATTTGGATGGCCTGTTGTACTTGGCCTAGATTAATACATTGTTGTAAGAATTCTGCAATCTCTGGGTCTGCTACTGTATCAGAGGATAGAAATGTTCTCCCACGTGACTTCTCAAAATGGGGTGAAACTTAAACCAGTTTTGGGCATGTTTCAAACTCTCATGAGAGCTATTGGCAGTAATCGAAGCCAAGATTCAGACAACTCTTTCCAAAGTTGTACCAGAATGCCATATAGGGTCTGGGTGACTCTCTAGACCTTTACAAAAGACTCAGGTCTCCATATAGAATAGAGGCAATACTTTGTTCCTAAAACTTTTACTAGTCCCTGAGTTACTTGAGAGGTAAAAGAAGGCCCATTGTCACTCCACAGTGACTGGAGTAGTCCAAATCATGGGATAATTTCTTTAAAATGCACCTTGATTATCTTTATAGCCTCTTCTGAACAGGTAGGAAAGGCTTCAATTCAGCCTGTAAAGATGTCAGTTAGGACCATAATCTGTTTAAAAACTCAAAATGGTGGTATGTGGGTAAAGTGTAACTGCTAGCCTTCCCTAGGGTAACAAAGGATGGTCCAACAAAGGTTCCAAAAGAGGAGGTGCTTCGGGCTTCCCAGAATGTAGGCACACAGTGGGCAAGCTTTGTAGACTTGCTGGTGGTTGCCACTAGGCCTAAAAATTCTGGTTTAGAACAAAGAAAGCAAACTCCTTAAGACAACCTAATAAATTGAGTCAGACGTTTTACCCCTTTCATGTTTGTTCTTCTGTAATATTAAACATATTTTCTACCATATTGTTCTTTTTATTTGTGCTCATGTATTATTCTGGTTTTCTGTTAAAATACATTAACTTATTATTTTTATTCTTATTGTCCTATATCTTTATCATTTTTCTCTAGCTAATGTTACTTTTCCTGGTAACATCCTCAACATATTATTATAACATTAGTTAAAACTAATGTTTTTCAGAGCTTACAATTGTCATTGAAATTAAATGCTTAGATAGTAGGATTAGAATAGGAACCAGAGAACTTTTGTGGACTGCAGGTCCTTTTTAAAGCTTTTTGTCAAATGGACTAAGCTGGATTTTCTATGCACTTAGATGAGGTAAGTGCTCATAGTGTGAATGAACAAAGTAAAGATAACTAACAACTCTTCTCTGGCTCTCATTAATTTCTTTTAATGGTGACTTCAATTACTTTTACTCCAAATTTGTTCCTCACTTAAAGCATATTTGTAATTAATAATTCAAGGCATAATATTCAATTTTTGCAACCTTAAAGGAATAACTATAACACTTAATGTTTTTTTTTAAATTCTAGCATAGTCAAAGAAATAAAAACATTTTGTTTTAACAATAGACAGAAATACAATAAAGAAGTGTATGAAAAATCTTAAAGGAAACATGCGATTTGCAAAGCTGAATAAGGATATTATACTAAAATGGCAAAAAGTGTAATTAGATGGAGAAACTCAACATTTTAAAGACAGCATGTCAATTTTAGATGGGTAGGCATTTTTGGAAGGCTTTATGAATGTTGATATCTTTTCACCTGCTTGAACATGGATCATCAAGCACTGTCTACTTTAACAAAGATGATATGGAAAGTGTACCTTCACGTGGGTCAGTATTTCCTAATAATGATTTCTGAAATTAGACAAATGACCCCAGTTTCAACCACAATTTTTGGCAAAAGTGCTGCTATTATGTCTCTTGAAAGTTGTAGTTGAGTCAAAGATATGAATTAGAGAATGGAAAGGAATTAGCAAGTGTAAAACAAAGAAAAACAAATGACCAAAAAAGGCAATGAAATCATTAAGTGCCTTAAATTCCAAAGGAAGCCTTCTTTTCCTATGTGAGAAAAAGGTGATTTCTTTTCAGGCTTGGTTATAACAGGACACACTTCCATGATCTTACTCTCATGAAGAATATTTTTCATAATTCTTACACATAATAGAAAACAGAAGTATACTCATGGGATTAATGAGTGCATTTTGGGACTATCAATATGCTACTCTAAGCCTTCGCTTCAGCAAAAATCACAAACGTGTTACGATTTTAAAATATAATCATTTGGTCTTGGTGGAATGAAAATGATCTGGGCTTCAATTACTTTTATTTATTAATTGTGTATAAAGTCCTCGCTGTGTTGAAGGTTCTATTTAGTTTGGACAGAGATCTCACAAGCAAGATGAAATGCTCTATCTCTGCATCCTCAAAGGTCTTCTGTATTATAACAATAAAATAAAATAGAACAACAGGGACATGCCAGTTATAAGAGGTAAATGAGGAAGAATTTTACAAAAGATAATGAGGTTTCAAAACTTCAAAAACAGTATTTATATTTTGTTTCATTTGTCTTATTTTAGGGAGGATGAAACATGCATTCTAAAATATATATTAAAAGTATCATTTTTAAAAAGTTGAACATTTCTGCTTATATGTAAAATTATCCACTAAAGTGTCTTAAAGAAAGTCCAAATAGTTTTGATTCAAGCACAACAGCATTAGGGCAAACAGAACACAAATTCATATGAATTCTAAATCTGAATAAAATATGCTGTTTGAATGCATGTGCACTTCTGTTTTGAAATGTATAATGCTAAATGAAGTTGCCTTCAAAAGCATGACTTAAGTAAGTTTGCTGTTATTTCCATTTTATCAGTGATCTAATGCTAGGTAAATGCACAACTACCATTACATAAGTCAGAATAGAGTCATTTGACTTTATGAAATGCTCTGAGATTCACATATGTATTGGAAAGAACCACCATCATTGGTGACTCTTACTGGCATGAATGTTCCCAATAACACTAAATGAATAGGATGTTTCTCAATCCTGTATCTCTTACTGTCTCAGCAGCACTTAATGTTAACTATGTCTCATTAGTGTTTATCCTGAACTGTTTATCCTAGGTATTACGACACTGTATTCTCTTTATCTCTTCCTACCGGCTTATTTTATGCCTCTGTTGCTAGCGCATCTTCTATACCATCTTGCCTTTCCTTTTAGTGTACTTCAAATTTGGTCCTATACCTGTTCTTTTTATCAAAATTGACTCTTTCTCCAGAATGATTATCCATCCTTCCAACTTCAATTACCCTCTGTACCCTTGATTTTTCTTGAGTTCCTGTATGTTTAATCATCTGTAAGTCATTTGTAAATTTCAAAATAGTTTTGAGTCATAAATGTCAAAAATTAAATACAACATATTTCACAATAACTTGATTCTTCAAGTACTTACTATCTCAGTAAATGGCCCTTCCACCCACATAGTGTCATAACTCAAAATGTGGGATTTAATCTTCATACTCTCTGTGTAATGTGATATGAAATTTATTAGTAAAACCTTGTAATATCTTCTTCTTCCAATAGAGCACAACATTAAAAGTTATGGAAAAAGTAAAGAAAAATAAAGGTAGTTATTTTAGATAATGCAGAGAAATGGCTATATATGGAAAGTCAGTAGTCAATTGCAAAAGTTCTTCCCTGATTATTATTGAATTGTTTCACAGTCATTTGTGATAAATAAATAAATACAGAATCGAATCCACATGACACACTGAAAGACAAGTACATATCTCTGCATGACATCCAGGGTTTTTCTAGAAAATTGGCTCATACTTGGATAAACCTTTCAAAAGGACATTGTCTCTCTCAGTACCAATAATGCCAATGGATAGGTCTGCTTTGAATCATCACTTATTACCAAAAATGCATTTGAACATTAGTGCTCAGAATGCTCTTCTAACTTCAGCCTGTGCCCAAATGGGGTGGGTATACCAGCTCTGGGAACAAACTAAAAGGTTGTTTGTGTTCTTTTCCAGGGAACATGCTTCAGAAAAAGATATATTTGCTATTCTTTGTAAGCTGCAGGATAATGCATCTGGAATAACTATCTTGGTACTTTTAGAATTAGCTGGGCAAGCCTTGTTGCTGCCTTAAGAGATTTTTAATTCTATAGTTTATTTCTGTAATTACTTTATTTTATAGTGCAGTTACTTCCTGTAAGTGCACTTTGTGTACGTGGCAACAGTTGTTCCTTTAATTACAAGGTTAAGTAGAACATAATTACAGGGTAAACACAAAGTTATTTTTGTCTTGTGTGCTAGTGTTTAGGTAAGTTGGTTTGTGCAAAGGAGCCAACTGTTACTTAGGAGTGTTTCTCTTTATTCCCTTATAAATAGATTTCTGCACAAAATAAGATTGTCTACTACATTATTTTTCTTTTTAAATCATTTGCAAATGCCAGACCAAAGAATACCTTTATGAAATATGTTTA
>RJWT010010335.1:0-24281 GCA_004365215.1 Cuniculus paca
GAATTCCACAATTCCTGGAATCAGGCCTGGATATTGCATTTCCTAAATATTCCCTGCGATTCCAGGGGTTCAGTGCAGGTGGCTTGGATGGCAGCTTACACACATATCACTCCAGGACTCTGCAGAGTGACTAATCCAGAGCATTGCACCTATAAGTACTTATTGGGGTAGGGCACGTACAAATGACTAAATGAACTCTAATCACTCTTTTGCATACACACCGTGGCTTTTCCAGTTCTCACTATAACTCAATAAGGATATGTTGAAATACAATATGAAATGAGAATTTAGGGAGCATGATGTGGGAGTTCTGTGAATAATTATCTTTAAATGGCAACAGAAGACCTCTGGTTTTCATGCACCAGAAGCATTTTGACTTAGAACAAATTTTAAATATAACTCTGCCCTCAAAGCACCAATAAAACCTTTTGGGAAGGAAAACTATTCAACTATTTTAAAAGCATATTGTCCGCATGTTTAATATGAAAAATGTTACATTAAAATATCAACACTTTTGCTAACAAAACCAAGTGATAAACGCAAAGATAAATGGGACCTAGAATAATTATTCAACAGTATTTTTTTACGTTCCCTTAGCAAAACACTGCTAGCAGCTGCCTCCCCGCAGGGATATGAAAATAGGAGGTTGCTGACTGAAGTAGGAATCTGTTCTCTCACCCATGTCTTACATCTTTTTTTCCGGTTCCTCTCACAACGTCATGGATCCCCCACCACCACCCCCAGGGCTGCTATGAACTGATCTCTGGACCAATGAATCGCCATGCTTGGGGCGTTGCCTGGTTTGGATTTGCCACTCTCTGCTGGACTGTGAGTATTGCCCTGCACATATTTTATTTCTGAAAGAGGTGACTCTAAAATTACCATGTTCATCACAATCGCACTAGAAGATCTGGACACGGAAATCTTGCAGGTGAAT
Source organism: Cuniculus paca (assembly GCA_004365215.1). Taxonomy (NCBI): domain Eukaryota; kingdom Metazoa; phylum Chordata; class Mammalia; order Rodentia; family Cuniculidae; genus Cuniculus; species Cuniculus paca. The sequence goes on from RJWT010010335.1 coordinate 938, forward strand.
GCTAGTTAGGAAACTTCCAGCACCTGAACAGCAGTGGGTTCCCCTGAGACCTGTGGAGGTTAATTCCCTATCCAGAAAAAGATACACAGAAAAAGATCTTTCTTCAGGTGCCTGGGGTGCACTCAGCTTTAGGGGGCTGGACAGCCTCTTTTCCTTGCCTGGACTTCTTAGTGAATTCCAGCCGGATGCTCCAGACCTCCAGATCTCATCAGTTTATGACACTAGACCTCAAGGAGCTGCCTCGATGGCTCCTGGCCAACACAAATCTGCCTGGTTCCTCCCAAAGAGCAGCTGGTTTCATCTTTTCCAACTGCCCCATTTACCTGATGCACATAAAACAAGAGACCAGAGCTGTGCTTCTCCACCTTGGCTGCACATTAAAACCTCATGGAGGAGCATTTCTTTTAAAGCTCTCAACCTCTGAGATTCTGACCAGTTGAGCTGAGGCAGGCCCTAAGCTTCCTTTTTTGCCCCCCAGATTATTCTAGTCTGCTGTCAGGACTAAGAACTATTGCATCTGGTCAGCAGTCGGTCCCAAACTCTTGACGTCAGGTTCAATACTAGAAGCCAAAAACTCTTAATGGTACCTACTAGAAACAGAGATGTACTAGAGGCTAATTAGACCTGATGACAAGAGGAAAAAGCTTCTCCAGCATAGGAGTAAGGTATCGTTTCACACAAAAGTGAGAAGCTCGACCTCAGAAGTCAGGGAATCTGAGATGAGAATTGAGGTGGAAAAGTGGGGAACAAGGAAATTACCTGTGAGTGGCAGATTATAGGTGATGCTTTGGAACAGAGGGACTCCGTGTCACATCTAGCCAAGTGACATGGCTTAGAGAAAGACTAAGAAAATGTAGTGTCACCTAACCCTCAATGAACCTAACCTCATTTTTTTTCAAGTAAAATTTTTTAAATTTATTTTTGGTTTTTTTCCCTTTTATTCTAGTTTTGGGTTCTCCTGGGTACCATGTTCTACTGGAGCAGAATTGAGTATTAAGTATGAAGTGTGACCACCATACCTCCTTCTTCTGCTGATTCTGGATATGGTGCTGGAACTTGCTCTCGCCTAATATTCCACACTTGTGCCTCATAGTACCCTGCACATCTTTCTTCCATCACCAAGGCAGAGCGCATGGGGCTGCTGAGGCTTCCTGGCTCTTACTGTCCTCGGGAGTGTTTTCGTCATCCTAGTGCAAGATTCTGTATCATTTTTGTGGACTACAAAACAGAGAATTTGGAAAGTAGGGACTACTCTCATCCTTGTTTATTTTTTATCTGAGGGCATCAATACATTCAAAGGAACTTGTGTTGTCACAGTAAGCCAGGTCTGTACTGTATCTCAAGAGCAAATCTACCCATATAGCTCACTGATTTCTAAAAAAAAAAAAAATTTCCAAGGCTTCCATTTATCTCAGTACTTGCTAGATGAGGAGGGGAAAGAATGCAGAAATGCACCTTTAGCCCTTTATTCTATGGCTTCTGTCTAATGAGATGCCACCAATTCTCTTGATAGTGCATGTGGATCCTTTTATTCTCCAGAGCAATCCCTGGTCTTTAATTAACAATAATTCAACTCTGCTCTCATTCCTTATAGAGCATTTTGTGTTTCATAGTCTCAACTCACCATTCCTTAAAAGTATATGGAGTTGGGCACAGCAATCTCAGCATTCTGGGAGGCGGAAGCAGAAGGATCACAAGCCCAGCCTCTGCAATTTAGAACTTAAGGACACCCTTTCCCAAAATAAAAAACAAAAAGGTCAGGGGCTATAGTTCTATGTGAAGGTCCTGGGTTCAATCCAAAGTAGCACAAGACAAGAAAAAGGTATGTGTACTTGGAGATACCAAAGGAACCTATTATATATTTTTTCAGTCTTTGCCCAGAATTGTCTTGACTTGAAACATCTTCCAAATAACCAAGGTGTATGCCAGCTATTAAAATGGGTGGTTTATGGAGATTTTTGTTTGCTGTCAAAATAAATCTCTTCCGTACTAGGTTTCCATTTTTGGTCCCAAAGGAAATTCTTATAACTCAACGTTTGTTTGCTTACTCTTATAAATAAAGAGGGCTTTAAAATATGTTCACACTCTGGTTTTTCCTACGTGAGTCTAACAGCATGGGTTTTCCAACAGGAGAGCCCAGTGTGTGGGACTGAAAGTACAGGAGACAGAAGCTGCAGCCATGGGTGTGGCTTCTTGCAGGACACGGGCTCACCCAGCTGCCCAGTAGAATGGTGGGAATCTTACGTTTTCTTTTACCTTTTGCTCCTGCTGCACTTAACCCAGAAAATCCTTTTCCTCCTCTTGGAGGCAGTGCAAACATCTCTAACACCAGCGGCCCAATGAATAAATCTGCTTGACCCTGGAGACTGCCAGTTGAGACACAGAGAGCACCCCCATCCATGCCCCACCAGCTTCTGTAAATAAGGCCGAGCTTGGACAGAAGAGGGCTGAGGAAGAGTGGAGGATGCACTGCTCAGAGGCGGCTGGTGGCCAACCTCGGGCAGGAGCAAGATCCCCGATCCCCAGGGTGGGTGGCCAAAGTAGCTTACTCCATCCTGGCCTTGCCCCCACAGGACCCAGGCACCGTGGCCTATCAGGGTAAATGAGCCCAGCACTTGGCGAGAAGGTTCTCTTCTGTGGTCTTTCAGGAGAGGGCAGGAGCTTACTCCTTCCACACTGCCACACACATTAGGTACCTTCTGCTTCCACACTAACTACGTTTCCCAGTGCCTGCATGCTCTTCACTAATTCCCGCCCCAAACCCACAGTTGCCTTCTCTCCCAGGTCTTCATGCTCCAAAATGCTCTCAACCTACAAAATTCCCTTCCTTCCCTCTGTGACTAGCTCTCAGTCAAACCAAGGAAAAGCCTTTGAAAACTAATTCATACTAAGTGACGGCCAGCCCCCGCTCCCTCCATCTCTGTTGGGTTTTCCTTGATAGTAGCAGGAAAGAGGTAATGCGAGGCAAGATGGCCCACCAGCTGCTTTATGAGTCAAATTACCTAATTTCCTACAGGAAAAGGGCTTCTTCTCCCTGCCCCTTCTCCAGTTTGCCTCCTACTTAGAGCCTCAGGATCACCCTTCGCAAAAGGTGCAAATTCCACTCCAGATGGGGAAGAGCTCAGTGAGATCCACAGTCACAGACTTGCCCTGTTCTTCTGCAACATCTAATACAGAGTAGACCCTACTTCCTCAGAACCTAGCTCTACATAACTTTTGACAAGTTGCTTAGTTTCTTGGAGCTTGCTTCAGAAAAACAGATCTATTCCCACATAGGGCTGGGAGGATTCAGTAAGCCATGTAAAATGTGGATCAGAATGGCTAAACGATCTACATGTGGAGGACCACCTGGACGACTCTCCTTGAATAAATAGCAATTGCCTCCATTTTGGCTAAACCTGGCCCTATCTCCATGTACTGATATGTACAGAGCTGACTAGGACATTTCTTGATCCTTTCAATTGGCTCTAAGCAATGTAAATAGGGCTGGCTGAGGTGCTGATGTGTAATCTTTGAAGCTAGGTGACAGTTGCTGTTTCCCCACCCCATGATTCCCAAAAACCATAGTTGAGCCAGGCGGGATGAAGAGCCACCATGCTCCATGCTGTCAACTAGGATCCAGCCTCGAGATAAGAGGCTATGACTTCTCAGGGCAGAAAAGTTTATACATCAGAACTGAAGCACCAGCCCCAAAACATTAGCTGCTACTTCACTTGTGATATGGATTACTCTTTCTGCATATTTGTCCCTCTGCATATTACAGAGGTGATCTCAGGTCACCTATCTAGCCCAGCTCATAGCACTCACATACTTCGCCTTTCTCACAGACACTCATCCTCAAGCCACTCCCTTCTTCACAAGTTAATAAAATCCATGTTGGACCCTGAGTTGAGGCCTTTGTTCTGGTGAACCACTATGTAGGCTGGACTTAGGACCCCCCCCTAGTTCCTCATAACTACAAATATGTCTGTGTCTTTATTCTCACCATGGGCTGCACTGAGAGTGGTAGATTGGAATTAACTCACTAGAATTCCAATAACTTTTCCATGGAATCATAAATACAAACCTCTCAGACTTTCATAAGGACTGGGAGGAGCTCTCTATAGATCTATAAGATACAGGAAGATACACCATAAACCCATTGGCCCCAATCCATGGGACCACACCAACTAATGCTCTCTTGCTTCAGTTTACTGCAATAATCTTAACGACCAATTATATGGGTTCAAATTTACTGAGTATCAAACAGTAGTGATGAGTAATAACTTTCCAGGAAAACTACTTGATAGTGGGAGAATGTACAGGAGTTATCAAGATAAGGCACTTTAATGACATCTCAAGTTCTCTGTATTGTCTCTAAAATCCTAGCAATAAAATGTGATTCTGCCCTTGCTGCCTTCATAGGAAAATCCATGTCCCTTACATTGTGATATCTGAGGGTGTTGGCACAATATTCATGTCAAGAGAGATCCGATTCAAACCTCACCTCCTCCTATTACCAACTTTGGGAAGTCGACTTGAATCTGTTTTCTTTTTGCAGCCTGCATACACACACCCAGCTTTTAGAATGTTAAAATTAGAAAATTTTAAAACAGGAAAAATGATACAGAACGAGGATTCAATGATTATTATTATGCCTTACCCATCACCAACCTCTCTTCCAAGTCCCAAACACACACATACACACGCACGCACGCACACACACACACACACACACTCATTCTCTCTCCCTTTTTTCCTTTCCCATATAGACACTCAAGAGTTGATATTTGAATTCTCAGCAACTGTCAGTAGAACAATGGAGCGTTTACCTATAAAGGTGTGCTTTCTAGGGGCAGAGCCTGTGAGCCACTCCTGTGTGTATACTTCAGAAACCTATCACACCCTCTCAGCAGGTATAAGGTGGCTACACACACACACACACACACACACACACACACTAAGTGGCAATGATTTAAATTATCTTAGTGAAAAACAACTTACACATCATAGACCTAAATATGTTCCATGTAAGACATGTTAATGGTTTTTGACAGGGACTTAGATGAAGTGAAAAGTTTCAAGTACGGCAGAAAACGTCACTCACTTCCCTCAAGAGTCCATTCACAGCATTTTGGGACTCCCAAGAAAATTATTGATCTGGGACTTATGTGATAGCAAAGGAGCTACAGAGAGATTAAGTAGGAAGGGAGCCTAGAAACAAGTTGAAAGAGACCAGCTGAGGATCTGAATGTACTTCTTAGGGTCCACAAGGCACTAAACCTCTGTAGAATCTAGGGCAGGGATATAGACCCAAGAAAATCACCTCAAACGCTGAAGCAGCTCAGATTAAGACAGCATGGTAGAACAGGCTGGAAGTCAAAAGACGAGTCTGGTCCTGAGCCTCCGTTTACCAGTTGTGGGATTTCTGGCAATGACCCACTGTTCTGAACCTCGCTTCCTCCTCTGCCCCTCTTATCTCAAGAGTCTGCAGGGTCCACAAAGGGTGTATGGAAACATCACAATCCATAAAGCATCAGGAAAATGAATGCTAGCACAAGTGAGGAGAAATGCAACAAAAACTTTAAAGTAGCAGACTCTTTGTGTTAGGTGGTTGTGATGCCCAAGTCACCTGTCCCCGTGTAATCCTCTGGAATCATAGCCCACATAAGCGTCTCTGCAAGATGGAAAATGCTTGGCTTCTGTGTGCAACTATGAGAAAGACATAAAAGGTAGGAACTGGCATTAGCTCAGTTCCTCTGAAGCAAAATCCCACAGCCCAGCTTCGTGGTGAGGATAAGAAGAGTGGAAACAGCTAGTAAGCCAGTCAAGTGGTACAGGGTGGCATAAAGACCTTAAGAAAGTATCTTCCACCTGAAGAAGTTTCAAAAGTCATTATCTCGGTGGAAACAATTACCTGAAGAAAAGTAAGCATGGTTCAGTGGTTTCCAACATCAAAAAAATAATGTACAACTTATTAATAAACAAAATCTGGGAACTTTCACATGGTATTAGCTATATTCTATTTCCGCGGAGAAACCGAGTTGTCAAGTGTAAGTCCTCAAGTTCTCTGCACATACCATTCTATTCCATAGCTCTCCCCAGCCATGACCAGAGCCCACTGCCTCCGAGCTGCAGGCTGCTAACACCTGGATAATTTAAGGGGGTGGGGCCGAACAGGACCAGAGACAAGTTCTGCAGAAAAGCGGGGAAAGAAAGGGGGAAGCCTCCCTCTACTACACCCTAGTCACAAGTCTCCCAAGAATAAAACTCTAGAGGTTTCAGTAAAAATACATGAAAACAACTAGTGCTGTTTTGCTGAATAAAGAAAAACAAACCAATTTTTACTGCCTGGACTGAATAAAACGCAAAACTAGCTAGCCCTTAGGTAAATCCACCATATCTATGAAATGTATTATCCTTCGAATTCTCCTCCACTGGGGTGGTGGCTCTCACCTGTTTTTCTTGGGGGCTTCTAAACAGCCCCTCCCTCTCTGTGTTTGGGAGGAGATGGCGTTCTCCCTGACGGCTGGCACCATTCACATCCAGGTTTAACAGTGAGGGTGCCATGTCATGATGCTGGCTTGAGGGCTCCTGGGGCACAGGTACATTATAATACTTGCTTAAGGCCATCCGTCCCTACCTTACTGACGTATCCATTCATTCTCCCAAGCAAACAGAGTATGAGTACTGCTATTTCAATGTGGTAATCGAATGGCTCCGATGACCTTCCTTTCATTCTCTCCCCGACGCCCCTACACTTCCACAAGAAGCTCAGAGCACTAGTTGTTTCTCTCCCAAATCACTACCACTGACCAAGTCAGTGCCACAGTCCTACTACCATCCCAAATCAAAAGCTTCCCAACCCGGGTCTCCCCAAGGGCCAGCTCCACTCCTTCCTGTCCCATATCCAACCAGGTGTACCCCACCCCACCCCGCAATGTCACCCTGCTGTTCCCACTGTCGATTACGGGAAAGGAGGAGGCACAAGAGGATGAAGAGAACAAGAAGCTGGAGAAGTCTCTAGAGCGAGAGACAGAGGCACCAGGAGCTGGCGGTGCAGGAAGTCATACAGAAGAACGGGGAGAGGAACAGAAGGATGAAAGTGAGTGGGAGGATTACAGTTCATTTGTTCTATTTTTGAACTGTTTGAAATAATGGATCTTGAAATGAATACACCTGTGGCTTCCAATGACAGTAAAAAAAACAAGACTGAACACCTGAAGCTTTTTCATATTTTACTACAGAGGTACTTTATAAATGTATTAGTTACTGTGTAATCTGTAAACTGCTACAACATATCCGACATGTATAAAATCATCCTACAAAATGCTTTAAAAACTAGTAGCTAATGTGCTGTCCGCTCGGCGAGTACCAGAAGGTGAACCTGGGCGGGGGGCATCCACTCCGAGGACCAGCAGGGTCACACAGGCCAGTCCATCTGACTCCCTGTCCCCGTCACCTCTTCACTAAGTTCACGGCGTCTTCCATAGCCTTCTCTTCCTTCTCACCCAGGACCAACATTTCACAGATTCCCATGCAGGATAAATGAGTAACAGAAACACATCTTCGTACCTTTCTTGGTTGGACGAGAACAATTCCGGTGCTCTGAGACATTCAGCAATCCCGTTTTCTATGAGCTTTTATCTCATAATGTATCACTTCAAACTTAAATAAGTCTCTTTCAACCACAGTTTTCAGGTAGCCTTCATGATATCCTCTAAGTGCTTTTATACTGTCCTTCAAGTGTCTGTTACAATATTTAACCCTAAATGATCAAAACAACTAAGAAACCTGTCTTGTTACAATGGTTTTACATTCCACATCACCAGGAGCTCTGCTAAGAAAATACAAAAGGAAACATTCAGCTCAATAATTGGCTGCAACAAGTTCTTAATGTGTGGTACTAGGGAGCATCTCTAGGCCAAAATTATTGCAATCAGTTTCTCAAATGCCAAAGGAGTCAGGGTCACGCACCAACCCAGAAATCCACTGTGATGTTGATATATAAAGGATTGTGTTCCACAGACAATAATTTGTAAGAACAACTCGTCAAGCCATCCGTTTTCCAGACCCGTGACACCTGGTGCAAGAGCTTCATCCTAAAGATTACAAAAAAGCAAGTGTGAATGATAAAACAAGCATCTGTCATGTGTCTCCTTTGCTTTTTGCCTTGCCCCAAAGTGAGACAAAAATATATAAATTAAGTATACAGATGTTATAAATTATCGCACCTGTGGCGTTTCCTACAGCAAAAGACATTTGTTTTCATCAGTGAATGTAACAGACAGTAACAGCAGTCATGTGCTCACGGGTAAGATCACAGGGACCAATGGCAAAAGAGTCACCATTCTCAGTGTCCCCAGGCTGCAAGACAGAGGAAGGACCAGGACCCCCAGTACAAGATGGATGTCACCTGCTGCCACTAGGTCCTCAGATGAGTTTCAGGGGATCTCTGCACCCTCCAGTGTTGTTAGGGGAGTGTGGTGTCTGCAAGCAGGGAGCACGCATAGCTTTAACGAGTCTGAAAAACCCTGAGGCTGTACACAGAAGAGGATGAACGAAGGGCGTTCACCTCGTGGGGCAGCCTGGTGAGACAGGTAGAGGAGGTAAATTTCACCTAGGCTTAAAAGAGGTCAAAGTCACTAAGTGAGGATGGTGAAGGAAAGAACACTTCAGCAGAGAGACACGGGCAAGGTGCACAGGCACACTAAAGATCAGGACACATTTGAGGACGGATAAGTCATTCAAATATTGGGAGACGAGGAAAGTGGGGAGAGACATGGGCCATGAAAGGAACGGGTCTCTGGGATCTGGACAGTGAAAAGCCGTGGGGCGAGGAAGCAGAATGTTAAGGTAAATAATGCCAGAGGGGAAGACATACAGTGTGATTCCAATTACACAAAGTTGAAAGACATGCACAACTAAGAACGTTTGTCAAGGGATTCAAATATAAGCGAAAATAAGAAACAATGGAAACAATTATCATCAGACATAATTATCACAAAAATTCAGGAAAGTGTGACCTGGGGTAGAGTGGGGTGGGATGAGTTTAGGGAGGTCACATGGGTCATGAACACCCACTGGGGGTGGAGTACAAGAATCGCCATACTTTTCATACAGTTTGCAAGTATTCTTTTGTAACTATTCAATGATTTTTAAAATTTAAAGATAAAAATGCACACCTATAGACAAAGATTGGAAAAACACTGAAGACAGAAAGAGCTGTTTTGTTGGAAAGGCAGACTCTTCACAAACAGGTTCAAAGTCCTTTAATAATACTTCACAAATTCAGGGAAAAAAATTCAGAATGAAGAAATATTCTTAAATTGGAGCCACAAAGAGAACTGGCTTATCTTCCAGAATTGCTTGGTAAAAGGGCCAATTCCTGGGGCCAGAGCACAAGACAGAAAGCTCTCGAAGATTACCATGGCTACGTTGAAAGGATTCAGGAGCCAGCTTGAAGAAGGTTCCATTGGCCAAAGACAAGACAACGTGAGTATCAAAAAGGACATTAAGCCGGGGATCTAGCTCAGCAGCTTAAGCACCTGCCTGGCAAGTGCAAGGTTGTGAGTTCAATCTCTGGTGCCGAGAAAAAAAAAAAAAAAAAAGGACATTAACTCTATCTTGAAAGATGCTAGGTAACACTGGCTCACTATTCTGAAAAATGACAAACCAATGCTTGATTCTTTCCCTTCTCCCTGCCTTTCTAATGAAAACTGCACCCTAGGGTACTCAAGAAGAGATAAAAAGGACAGATCCTTTTTTGTGGAGAAAAATGTAATGAGCAAAGAAGAAATGACAGAATTAACCTTATGTTAAAGAATACATTTATAGATGATTAATATTTTAGACAAGAAGCATCAGTGGGCGCTACACATCATTCAGTGAAAACCGATAAGGAATCTCACGATGAGTGGATCAGGCTTGACAACACCTGAACACACAGACCCACCCTGGCATCTTGACAGACACACCCAGAGAGTAACTGCTCCTGCGGTGACACAAGAGAGGGAAACAACACCATCGATGAAGTATTTCTGCCCAAAAAAAGCGCCCAGAATCCATTCAATCCAAAGAAATCTAGCTCCTCTTCTATAAAAAAAATTTCAGAAAATTTATAGGAAGATATTAAATTATACCACCAGGATGCAACTGGCAAAAATCCGTAAGGTAAGAAATTCTATTGAACAAATGATCTGGTGTGGTTATCAAGTGAATTACAAGGGAAAAAGGGCAAGGGGAGCATTTAGATTTAAAAAGATCATCCAAATGCGGTGTCGACCCCATCTACATGCTTATCTGAACAAAGCAACTGTTTTGTTTTTAAAGCACTTATGAGATAAACAAGGAAACCTAACACTTGACGATATTTAGGAAGGACTGCTAATTTTATGTTGGGTATAATAATAGAACTGCAATTCTTTTCAGAAGAGTTCTTATGTATCAAGGGCGCATACTGAAGGATTTTCGTACAAGATTTACAGCATCTTTGATTTATTGCTAAAGAATCTAGTAGGGTAGGAAGAGATGACAAGGAAGGTTCCATGCACCATTCCCCCTGCTTTTGTTTGTTTGAAAATTTCTTTCACCAAAAGCTTCTATTAAAAGGAATTTGTTTATCTGATGGAATTCAGCAAGTGTGACAGAAGGGACCCGGGGCAGGCTGCCAGATCCATGAACCCAGGACTCACCTTTCCATGTTCACCTCATTGCCTCTGTCTCTAGTGTGGAAGATCATTGTGTATTTACCCACTTCAGGCTTTGGCCGGAGTATTTTCATTCTATGGAGCTCAACCCTAAGAAAAATATCAGAAGGGATTAAAAACTAAATCTATTCCTGGCACGGGGCACTTAAAAAGAATCACCTGCAAAACTTCACACACACACACACACACACACACACACACACACACACACAGAGTCTTTGCTTGGTATCAAAAAAGAAAAAGAAAAATTTATAAAATTTCAGGTTCTCATACTGGTGAGACCTCGGCAATAAACTCATAAAAGAATCGTATTTATCATTTACAACTGAAACACCATGGGGATACGTCACTTTATAGTCACTTTTTTAAAAAAACCTGACAATATGTCTAGTATTTGAATACATGCTGAGGAATACGACAATCAAGTCTCTTAGGATGTCTAATTTACTTAGCACTGTCTTCTTTAGCAAAGAAAGGAATATTTATCTAAGGTCATGAGCTTTAAAGCCTCAGTTCTAGGTTCAAATCTATCGAGGTTCAAATCTATCTCGTTTCCAATCTCAGTAAGTCAGTTTACCATTGTAGGTCTTGGTCTCCACATCGGTAAAATGTCAGTGGTGATAGAGTTGCTTTGAAAGACTCAAGCAACATAAATCACGAGGAACATGCGTGCAAACTGAAGTGTGTTAAATGACAGCAAGGAAGGGCAGAGGTAAATATTAAGTCTATGAATCTCAACCAACTTTCATGTTCAAATCATTCTGATAGCCACAGCATTAGCTGAAAATCATTCTGAAGGCAACGATGTTCTTATAAAATAAAACTAAAGCTTGGGGCGCCCCTCTACCTTGAAGCTGGGGGTTATCACGAAAAGAGACAATGAAAATAATCAATGCACAAGTCTACTCATCATTTCTGAGCAAGGAGATGGGTTTGGGGAAGAAGACGGGTACTGGTTACCTCCAGCCCTTGCTGCTCCTTCCTGAAACCAACACTGCAAGCACCCTGGGTCCAGTTCGTGAGCCATGGTCACACAGGCTGCAAATCAGCCAGCCATGTGAAGCCATTGGTCTGGGAAATCTATGCCCTGCCCTCCTGCCAGAAACATTCCAGAGCCTCTCAGCTTAGGCTTGGGAACAAGACCAGCAAGGAGCCTTTGACTTCTTCATGCCAAAGCAATTGGAAACTTCTGATAGTCACACGTGTGTTTATAAAAAAACCCCTGCTTAGAAATTTCCTTTGCAAGACGTACCAATAGGAGGAAGACGAAAGTTCCCTGACAGCCAGGAAGATCCTGTGATTACATGTCTAACATACTGGCAGTAAGATCTTAAACAGTTACTGATTTCTGGGAGCTGGGATACCCACAACTATCTGGTCCCCTAACCCAAGTTCAGGGGAGGAAGTTGAGAGAGGCCAGACACCCTGGGCATATTCCCTTGAGTCCTCCAGAGCAGAAAGTGGTCCTAGTGAAGCTGGGGGAAAGCCAACAGCCCAGGCCTGCAGCTGCTTCCACAGCATGTGGGAAGGATGTCCTCAGAGGCCGTTGGCATCAGCTGCTCTGAATATCATGCTGGGTGTAGTGCCAGGGTCTCTAGGGTTGGAGAAAAAGCACAAGGCTTTAACAGCCCCTTCTCTGCATCACAGTTTCACAGACACCCTGTGGTCTGGAGCTCCTAATTCACTGTTGAGACCTTGCCTTGGTAAATCCTCCCGACTGACGAGTCTCAGAGGCCTCCACCAAAACCTCTGCACCCCAAATACAGGAACAGAATGCCTCCCATCACTTCTAAACTACCCCTGGTGAGCAACAATTTGGGTCCCTCCTTTTACACTCTGCCATCCTTTAAGCCAAATCTGCAGTCTTGGGACCTGCCAGGCTGGTGTCTACAGGAACTATACACGAACACAGGTTTCCAGAGCCACCACTGATAGCAGAGCCCCGTGAAGGGGACCTTTCTCTTTTGTTCACCTGAGTCTGAGGTCATCGTCTTCGCCTCCCCATCCCCAGTAGTTGTTAGAGAATCCATTCACCTTGAAAAATTGCTGTCTGCTTAGGGCAGTAACACCCCCAAAATATCCACTGTAACGCAACCTAGAGCAAAAGAGAAGAGAGAAAAGGTAAGAATGGCAGTGCAAAGCCCTTTTCTTCTGTGCATACTCTTCAGAGGTCTCCGACTTTGGGGCAGGCGATCTAGAACGCTCAGTAGAACCATGATTTCCACTCACCCACTGCTGCCTGACATTTACCTCCCAGCACCCCTGGCCTTTTATCTTGCCTTTATTACTCTGTCCAGGCCATGCTCACCTCTGCTCACCATGTAAGTTGCCACGCAAGTGGTATTAGTAATGTTTGCATGCAGAGGACTGGAGAGATACTGGCAAATGTGCACCATGGTATCAGACCTAGATGACTGATTTCACCTTATGCACCGATCCAGTGAATGGCAACGGTTGCCAGGAGTGCTAGGTTCAGAAGGCTCCAGAAGTTGCATCCGGATTCAGCAGGAATGAAGGTCACAATGAGCACATTATTCCCTAACTTTTTATGGAGAGGAGGGGTTGAGAGGAACAGAAAGCTCCCGTGCATGCTCTGTACGTAAACACACTGAAAATCTCTTAAGAGTCCACTTCCTAGAAAACCCAGCATATCAGCCACTGCCTCTGAGGTCTCTGACTTGGGCAATTAGTTAGACAATAGTGCCTTTAATGAAAATAGGGCATAAAGAGTAATAATTTGGTTTTGAGAGGAACACAGAAAACTATGTCTTGGATAAGTTCAATTTGAGATTCCCCAGGGGTTTTCCCAGTAGGAAAAGAATGCAGAGAAGCTTCTAAGAGTGGCTAGAGATAATGCTTTGGAAATAAGCCAGCAGCAGACTATACTTGGAAACATGGAAATAAAAGAAATCATCCAAAACAATCTGACGGATGAGAAGGGCTCAAAGGATAGAACCATGGGGTTAAGGTCTGCAGAATCAGTGGGAATAATGGGGAAAGAGAAAACAACCAGGAAAAACTTGAGGTGTTAACAGTCCTATATGGCTCTTATGTGATATCAGTGTACAAACGAACACATCTGAGAAATAAAGATAACCCTTAAATACAACTTGGTAACAAGTCAGAGATGCAAATGAAGACAATTTCACTACTCGAATGTTATGGAATAAAAGATGTGAATAATTAGGATCTCCAATTTTAATTAAGTTTAGTTCAAAGTTTTTCAGGACCAATAACACACTGCTGCTTCTCCAGATGAAAAGAAATGTGAAAAGGAAAGATCAATAAACATGTAGACCCCTGTCATCTAACAAGTGACATCCAAAAAGCTTACTTGTAGCTCAGCTGCTTCTTTCTATGTTCTGAGTACAGATTGGAGACCCTCTGAGCCCACAATAAAGGCAGATTTAGTTATAGACCCCTAACCTAAAATTTTGGGAAATGATATTTTTGTAATTTAAAACAAAGGGAAATAAAGTACTTAGAAGGTGGTTATCACCAACCAAGGCACCTAGTAGGAGTAACTTACAGCCACTGTTTTCAGACTCTGTTTGACTGGGAAAGATTCTTAACTACCCGAGACAGCAGCTTCACCAGGATCCCACAAGTAGAACCACTACCCAGATACAACCTGCCAAGCACCAGGCACCAAGCAGCAGCGCCTCTTCCCTACTGGTGCATGGGGAGGATCCACTGCTGCCACCATCAGCACGCACAAGACCACTGGCTGAGCTCTGTGACAAGTGGTCCCTGGTCTTCGGGAGTTCATGATCCAACAAGACAGGCGAGCTTCCCTAGGTCTGAAAAAGGAGTTGCCACCATACTGGGAGAAACAGGGCCTGGAAGGATTCAGAAAGGCAGAAAAACATGGGATCTTCTGATGGTCAAGACTCTGCTGATAAAAAGCACAGGGCTGTGTGACAACCACTGGAGACCAGCTCTGCTCGAGTAGGGAAGAGCAGGAGACAAGTCTCGGGGCTTAATAGTTACAGAACTCTTGGTTTCCCAGTTGCCTGGTATGTGGCAGCTGTCTCCATGTTTACTGACTGTCTTTGTTTTTGGGTTTTGCTCTATCTGGAAAAGCATAAATATTTAATTGGCTCTGCATCTGGCTTATGCATCTCTAAAGGCCTATCGGCCTGGGGTGAGCTATGGTCATAGACTAACAATAGCATCCTATGGAAAGCGGGCGGTGCCAAAAGAACTCAAGTAAAACCTGCACAGGCTTAGACAGAGCTTTGTCACTGACCCACCGTCAGTAATAATCAAGATTCACTTCTTTGGTCAGACCCCAGACACACGTGGCACGGTACTTTAACTTCTTCCTTCTGCGTTCGCAGCAAGTGAAAACATTTCCTGCACTTACGCTCACCAGCGGCTGTGAGGTGAGGCCCGGGCTCCGTGGTGGGACAGTGTCAGTTACCAGCAGGGGACAGACATTATGTGCCTGCACCTGAACTTGCTGGTCATGAGCAAGATTCTGCCTGCTGTAGCAAAGATTAAGTAAAAAGGGAAGAGGGCACCTCCAACACTACTTTCCATACTTCTCCCAGCCACGAAAGCTGAGGCAGTTTACATGATACATACTGGAAAATAGATCAGTATAAATGGTAAACAATAACCAGAGAAAATTTAAATCAGAATAGAAGATGAAGGTAGAAAGTAAGTGGCACTCTGATCTGCTAGTAAAGGTTCTTTTCAGCTTCTAGAGAGGGCCACGGTTTGGCTCAGAGTTTCCTGGATCCAAATTGGAAAGTGAGACACAGTCAATCAGCTGATTCGCATTAAGAAAACCTGTCAGTTACTTCTGATACCTTGTTGTAAAAGAAATGGCAGATGCCGGGCGTGGTGGCTCACGCCTCCAGCACTCGGGAGGCTGACACAGGTGGATCATTGTGAGTTCGAGACCAGCCTGGGCTACAAAGTGAGCTCAAGGCCAGCCTGAACGGCATAGTGAGACCCTGTCTCAAAAACAGGGCTGGGGATCTAGCTCAGTGGTCTAAGCGCCTGCCCGGCAAGCGCAAGGTCGTGAGTTCAATTCCTGGTGCCGCAAAAAAATAAAAATAAAAAAATAAAAAAAATAAAAGAAATGGCAGACTAGTTACATCAGCAAGTTAGAACAGCAAGACTCATGCAAGGACTGTATTTTTCAGACTGTGTAGCATCCATGAGGGTGACACCAAAGGGTAAGTTAAAATCTCTTCCCAGCAGGAAAGCCCAAGAACACAACTTTCTCATCTTCAGTTTAATTCAAAGATACTGTTATGGCTTGTATCTAGATGTCCCCACAAAGCCTCATACAGTCATAGGTGGGGAGTTTTGAAGGTGGCCAGGTTAAGGTGTATGACTATGGATTAAAGTAGGGAGCAAATGAAACTGGAAATTGATCACACGAGGAGGTAGGAGAACAAGGAGCACCCCAGCAAACAAGCTGCTCCATCCTAAAGAACACCAAGCCCCGAGATGCTCCAAGCAATGGGTTGCTAGGCAAAGGGGTGTCATGTGAGTTCATCTTGCTAAATGTATAAATGCTCCTACAGTGGTCGAGCAGTTCCTTTCCTCAGGAGAGAGGGCTCCACCTGACCCCAGCTTTCATCTCTTATTTTCCCATCCTCTCACTGTCCTTCCCCCCAGGAACATCTACAGCAGCATCGGGACACTACAGATTAAGGGTGTGATGCTGGGATTAAGCGGGTGGATAAGGGAAGCCCCACGCTCAGTATTGGTGGCTCCCATCAATAGCCTTATAGCCTGGATAGAGTAAAAATGACAAGATGGAAGGCAGGCCTGGTGCTGTTACTAGCTGCTTCTGCTACTCCGCTTTCTCCTGACTACTTTGCCATGGACTATTAGTTCTCCTCTGCAAATGCCCCTCTGCCATGCTGTCTTGCCTTGGAACTAGCCAATGATGGACCAAATCCTCCTCAAACTGTGAGCTGAAGTAAACTCTTCCTTCCTTAACTTACAGGTGTCTGGTATTGTGGGAAAGTAACTAAAACAGATACAATCTAGAATCCCAGCCCAGGCCTTTCATTGAATGATCATGTGTGATTGTACAGAAAGTATGGGACAATGAGAAGTTTAAAGTTATCCCTGGAAAGTGGCTGAAGTACAGGTGTTCTATGATGTTTTATTAATTTCACACAATCAATGAGCAGATGGTGACATGCTTCTGAGAAAACCAAGTTGTGTGGCCATGGCCCACTGTTTTCTTCAGTGCAGAGGAGGTTCAAAGAAACCAGAAAAACAAACCACTAGATAGTATGATTCAAGCCAAAAATCAAGCTCTCCCAAAGAGAAACATTTTGCAATTCCCTCCCTGTCCACCAGCCCCACAGCCCCTGCCCTACCTCAGGCTTCTGGTACCTATTCCCTCAGTTTCAGCCCGATTTGCTCCATGCAATTCTGCACAGACTGGGTGAACATCCATGCCCCCTGTCACTCCCAGATGGAACCATGCGACAGCAGGTCCACATCCCCTTCCACAAGAAATCCAAACTTCTTGTCAGACCAAGTGCAGCCTTATCACTTGGTTCTCCCAGACACTCTTGCTTCTCCCAACATCCCCTCTAGGATACCAAAGAATCAGCACAGGGCTGTATCTCTGACACGTTTGGAACTCTGCTGGGAACTCTGCTGAAATCCCATGGACTCCACCAGATTAAGGGGCCAACCTCGCTAGAAACAGCTTTAAACACTTCCCTAGGTGCTCTTAAAGACTGCACTCTCACTCGTCACAGCTCATTCCAGGTACTGTATTTGTTTCTGTCCCACTGTTTACACAAGGAATGGGTTTCAAGGCAAAAGTCACATCCATGGTATTCAAAATAGCCCCAAAGTGCGAGACCTATACACTGTAAGAGCCATACAGAAGCCAGGACCGAGTGAGGCGTGAAGAAAGTCAGTTTTCATTTCACACTGACTCAGAATACACAGTGATGGAACTCCATGTATTGTGTTGTAGTCTTACAGATTTCCCTTGAACTCTCCTATACACCTGCTCCATCTCTCCCTTTCCCCCCTTCCCTCCTTACTAAGTGCTTACGGTTGTATTTGCAGAGGTACAATGTGAACGTAGCTGCAGCTGCT
Organism: Cuniculus paca; assembly: GCA_004365215.1. NCBI lineage: Eukaryota > Metazoa > Chordata > Mammalia > Rodentia > Cuniculidae > Cuniculus > Cuniculus paca. The sequence goes on from RJWT010010335.1 coordinate 18,715, forward strand.
TGTCAAGTACTCTGCCTGTTCACACTTGTCCCGTGGTCCCAAACCTAGTGAGTATCAGTTACCAGCACATGGAAGGACTGGGGCGACACTGGCAGGCATGTATGCACACACAGGCAAACACAATTTTATTTACAGAGACATTTTCTTGGCCACTATTTACCCTTGATTGTACTAAAATAGGAGCTGGTGTGAGATAGGATTGAAAAGCAGTTAATCCTCTCCTGGGTACAGAGGCAGGGAGCCCTGAAGAGATGGTGGTACCCTGCACTTCCCATGGTGGCTCTGAGAGAAAATAACTTGTCCTGGGTGTCCTGACTCCCAAACACTATTCAGCAGACAGCGACACCCCTCTTTGTCGCCTCAGAACTCTGGAAAGAGGCTGCAGTCTGGAAAGAAAGAGGTGCTGTATTTGAAAGTTAGCCTAAGGGAAACCATTTTATTGCCTCCTAGAGAAGGAGTCAGGGATTGTTATGGTTGATACGTTGTGTCAACTTGAGAAGTTCAGAAGTTTAACTGAGAGATTCAGCAGGGAGCCAGGGTTCTTACTTTGTAAATATCCTCATCCTGTGCAAAGGAGGGCAAGGACATTTTGTGAGGGTTATACCCACCCTGAATGTGGGGGCTGGGGGGTGGCCTGTGTACAATATAAGGGAGAAGAGGTTTGTTCCCTGCTTTTTACCCTGGCTGCTGTTGCTGGCTGCTACCTTGGAAGTGTTGCCCCAGTGCCATGCCACCCTGCCTTGGAGCCAGCTGATTATGGACTGAAACCTCCACAAACAGTGAGCTAAATAAACTTTTCCTTCCTTCATTTTGGGTGTTGGGTGTTTTCTTCCAGCAATGAGAAAAAAGTAACCAAGACAGTGATAGACAAATACGTCAGGCAGGTTGTACTCATGTGGGGCAGCTTGCACAAGCCCCCTAACATGGGCACTGCAGAGAGAGCTGGCCACCATTTGCAATGTGGATTATATTCTCTCTCGTGTTCTTTTCCTTGTGTGATCCTCTGTCAAGATTGTTATAGGACTTTTCTTCCCTGTTACATTTCTTATTTCTGTTTTGCATTTTAAGAAAGCAATGGAACATTTTTTTCCTTTTCCTATGATAAGCTGGACACTGTGTTCCACAGTCTTGGTCAGCAAGGCTACACATCTGAGTGCCTTACCTGTACCCAGTGCTGTTCCTGCCAACCACCAGGTGCTTGGGCTGATCCTCACACATGTAAAGGTTGAAGTCATTCTCAGGCACCAGGTCCACATCATGGAATATAAAGCAGTCCCAGTTCTCTTCCTTGAGAGCTTCGAGATAGCCCACATTCAAGAGTTTGGCTCGATTAAACTTTTTAGCTCCAGCCTACAGATAGTAGAAATTAAACTGTGACGAGACCCTGTACTAAGCTCCAACTAAGGAGCTGCTATTATTCTTGTTAGCACACTTAAAATCTGAAAGAAGAAATGGGGGGGGATGATAAAAGACCTTTTTTCTTTATCTTTCATACATACTTACAATCCATATCTTTAAAAGATTCTGTTAAGCCTGGAGAGTTGTTTTTCAAGAGTACAGAATTTCAGAATAGCAAGAATAAAAAATTCTCAAGGTTGGCTGCACAACCTTCTTAACACTACTGTGAATATTCTTAACACTACTGATAAACACTTAAAACATGAGGAAGATGGTAAAAATAAATAAAAATGAAAAAAAAAAACAACCTGCGCTGGTAAATTTTATGTTATGTGTATTTTACCACAATTAAAAATGTGTAGCCAGGCATGGTGGCACACACCTGTAACCCCCAGCACTCTGGAAAACTAAGGCAGGAGGATGAGAAAGGTCAAGCTCAACATCATTAAGTTAATGACTTTGTGAGATCTTATCTCAAAAACCAGAAAAGATAAAGGCTGAGGATGTAGCTCAGTGTGAGGCCCCAGGTTCAATCCTCAATGCCAATAAATAAATAAATAAAACTCAATCAACAATAATGTACACTTAAATTTTATTATTAAGATATATCTCATGCGAAGTGTTCTTACCACAATAAAGTTTCTTAAAAACTCAAAATCTTGAAACATACCTTTCCTTATTCCATGTAAAACTACAAAACCTCTCAATCAACTAGTGCTACTGCTTCTCTATAAGCATTCACCCTCTCTTAACAACTTCACACTGAGTTTCAAAGAGATGTAACTAAAGTTTGCCAGGAAGCCCCCAAGGAACTGTGACCTTTAAACAGAGAGGATTATTGTGACTATTTCTAAGCTACTTCAAAGTTGCTTGGAAATCCCTGTGTGAAAATTCTGCTACAACACTAACGGTGGAAGCCAATCCTTACAGTAAGCTTGTGGATGGAGATTTGTCTCTGGGTAAGAAAAGGCCACAATCTCACATGTAATATGACCAAAGCTACAGTGTGCAAAAGATTTTACAATACTCATTTTTTTCATGGGTAGTTAGATCAAATCCCCTAAGAGTAAATCCCAATTTAATAAACAGTTTGTCATATGAAAGGGCAAGCAGTTCTCAGACGTATCCACAGTCTTCCTGAAAACAGTAACACAGATAGTATGCTTCCATTCATAAAAATGGTTCCGTGTCTTGGGGGTTTCCATCTAAAGTAAGAACCCAGGACCAAAGAAATCACAGCTGTGATCAATGATGTTAAAAATAATGATGAAACAAAATTATCATAAAATTTTGCTTCAACAAATGAGCAAAGATATATTAAATAAGCACACTGATTTTCAAGAGCCTCAGTTTACCATCAGGTTGGCAAAGGTAACCCTGAGTTGTCAAAAGTTGACAGAAGTTTTTCTAAGCAAATATTACCAACTATAACCAATAGTAAGTAGTGAATGATTTTGTTTGCATCCTTAAGATTTGTAAACATTTGAGGGAACATTATTTGGATGGCCCAGGGTGATTCTGGCAAGCTTAGTCACAGATTATTTTAAGTGGATGTCTTGCTTTTCTTTTGATAAATTTTAATACCAAAGAGAGGCATCTTTAATCCCCCACTCCACTGACCTTAGAACTAAACTATCCAAAGACAGCCTACAGTTACATAGCGTTCCTGCTAAAATGATGCTTCTGGAAGCCAAATACGTGAATCAAGAAAGTGAAAATTAAGCATAGCACATCTCATCTAATTAATAGCAGCAAAATTAAAAGCAGAAATATGAAGAGTCCCAGAACCCAATGGTTGCTAACACTCAGTACTCTGCCAAATCCTGTCTAGATCTCCACTGAATAGTGACATTCAGGAATGAGTCAAGTCCAACAGCTCATCCGCAGTGCATAGCAAATGCAGAAGGAAGCACCAAAAGGCCAGGAGATCTGGGGGCAGTCTTAGGGCAGGCGCTGGCTAACACCGAAGGGCTTCCAAACCAGACCTCTCCCTGCAGCTCATGTTAGCACAGTAAAACTTCCCAGAATTTGGTTCCATGAGTCCACACTCTAGGACACAATTCCCTCTATTCCTTCCAAGGATAAGGTTAACAGAACTCTCTTTTCAATGAGTCTGAGGTACTTTATACCCAAGACAGACCAAGGGTCACGTGACCTGGTCCCTCCGAGGGAGGAGCCGGGTAGGGCTCAGGGCGCTCTGCACTCACCTGATGGATAACATAGATGCCATACTCCAGCTGCTGCCTCTGCAGGAAGGGGTGCAGATGTTCCAGCAGGTACATCAGGTGTTTCTCTCTGTTCCGGTGGGGAATGAGGATGGCGACCCGCTGCAAAGCCTTACACTCCTTAGGGTGATACCGGCCTCTGGACACCTTGGGATTTTTGGCCTGTACTTCTTCCAATGTGAGGTCCGGTTTGAAAATGAGCTTGCTCTGGCCCCCTATAATAAACACAGGGAGACGTCAAAAGAGAAACAATGACATTAAATGCTAAGAGGCTTACATGAGCTACTACAAGTGAAGCAGTGTGCACTATAGGGAGCGTCAGCCCTATTTCTATTAAAGTTTCATTTAGTCAAGCATTATGCTCTAGCCACAGAATTCAAGTGACAAAGATTACCGTGGCATGCAAATGCATTTCCTTGTGGCTAGGTAATCAACTGTGGTTCCAAAGCTCATCCATGGGTAAGAAACACAGCCCGTCCTGGTGACCCTGGGGCCCAACAGAGATCAGTCCTAGACCAAGACTCCCCTCAAATTTGTTCTAGCCTCTTTTTCTTCTCAAAATCTCTTAAAACTCAAGAGCATTCATGGAATCAAGCTATTGAACAAGGCCCTGTGGGCAGAGCATGAGATGGACATAGAAGTAAAAGCCAACCCCCCTCCTACAGAATATGCAGCACCACATGTCTCCCACTGAGCCACCAGGCAGACATTGCTCAGTGAGCCTGGAAGTGGCCTGACGAGAGGAAACCCAAGGCCACCATGGTACCCAACCCTAGGCAAGGCCTGGAATATATCGAATACTGGACTGATACAACTGGCCCTTCTCTTTTGGAGTTTCAGTTTTGTTTTATTTTGTTTTTGGTACCAAGGATCAAACTCACGACCTCACACTTGCCAGGCAAACACTTGTACCACTGAGCTAAATGCCCAGCCCCTGGCCCTTCTCTTTGGATGCGAATGAATGGGATGTGATGATAAGAGAGGAGGCAGAGTTCAGTTAGGTTAGGAAACTAAGCTGTGTTTCCCACACATGCTTTTTTCTTTTTAACACCACATATATTGGTCAAACTGTAAAACCTTAAGCTGCCTGAAAGTTGTGTTATCCCCTTCCAAGCAAAGCAGTCACTGGCCTCCCCATACAGAGGTCACCGCTCCCTGCTACCTGACAATCCCTAACCTGCCCATGGTGTTTGCATCAGGCTCCAGCACTCAGCAGCCCACGAGGGAGTAACTATGCCCGGCCATCCGCGGGACAGCCAGCCTGTAAGAGCCGTCCTGAAAGTCTGCATACAAGACACAAAACCAGCATTCAAACCCTGAGGACAAACAACAGGAACTGGAGTTACACAGGAGACGCACTACAAGAGCTGCTGCCAAGGGATGCAGGGTGGCCATGAAGATGGTCCCCGGTGTGGCCAGCTAATAAAACTCATTAGCCTCACCATGCTGCCAGTGGCCTATCTTAAGCCATCACCACTTATGTCATTCTCTTAATTCAGTGTGTGCTCAGAATTGGGTCACTACCCATGTATTCCATATTCTGTTGTGTGTGTGTGTGTCTGTGTCTGTGTGCATGCACACACACAGGTGCACATATGCATGCACACGCTCACACATTTGCACACCAAGGAAAGCCCATGTGAATACACTACCACTGAGAGGCCCTCCCAAGAGCCAAACCATGCTACACCCCGATCCTGGCCTTGCAGAAGCCTCTGGAAAGCAGCAGCCCAGTGCACTAGGACGGAGCATCTGCAGCCCAGCAAGAGCCCAAGGCCACCCTGCAGCCAGCGCCCTCCCTGTGTAGGGCCACAGCTGCTGGCCAGGGAGGGGCGTGCAGGGCAGAGCTGGGAAGCACCGTGCACATCCGGCTCACCTAGTATCTCCTGGGGAGGAAAGGCAAACATGAGCGGTGCACTGTGACCTGGGCACAGCAAGAGGAGC
>RJWT010010336.1:0-24292 GCA_004365215.1 Cuniculus paca
AAAAAAAAAAAAAAAAAGAAAGAAAGAAAAGAAAAGAAAAGAAGAAACAACACCCCACCAACACAATGAAAAAAATCTCCAGAGGGACTTTAGATATGAGAAACATCAGACACAGACTTTAAATTCATTATATTTACCATATTCTTAGACATAAATGATTATTTTACTGGGAATTAGAAAAGAAATTAAAAAGGGAAGATATATTTAAAAAGTTAAAATATACAAATTACAAAGGTAAACATTTTTCTAAAAAAAAAAAAAACATAGTGGAACATCCAGGTAGCAATGAACACAACTGGTATTCCAATATTGGTTTCTAGTCTTTTGTCTAGTACAAAGAACTTTGGTACCTTGAGGAGATGTCGATCCTAGGAATGTGGCAAGAAATACCCAACATGATCCTGGATCATCCTGCACTACCGAAATAAGAGGTATTAAAATGAAGCACACACAGTGGTAGAAACATTTCAAAGATTTGACACTTGGACCAAATGAAGGCACTCCCAAAGGAAAAACTGGAACAATCTGTGCAACAAAATAAAATGGCATTAATTTAAACTCAAAGTCTAAAATAATATTTTGATGCCATACCAACATAAATGTGTGTTTCACTTTTTTATCTATTATAACACCTTTTTGTCTCCCTACATCTGTCACACAAATGTATTTTTTCTTGTTACTTATCATGTTAATTGTAGTTTATTTTCTTGTTTAATCTTGTCTTACTGCCCTACTTTAATGTCATTTCCATGATTTTAGGCATTTTCTGAACTCACTACTTACATGCAACATCTAAACAGTACATAGCCTACGATATTATCTTGATAAATATTTGTCAAACTTATGAGCAATTTAACCAATAAGTTTTGAAACTTATATTGAATGATTCTATTCTACTATTGAGTTTTTAATTTTTTTTTTTTACATTTTCTACTGTCTTGTGCTTTGCATCTGGACTCCATTGCACTATTTTTACTATGTACAAAATGCAGTTAAATACTAATTTTTCTTGAATTTGTAATATTTCTAGAAGTCATTTTCAGATTTCAAGAAATTAAAGGTTGGAATGAGCCACTTATCATTTAAAGTGTGTCTTTCCCTGATTTTTTTAAATGAAACTTTTGTTTGAGTTTCTCAGATATGCAAAGAAATATATTTTTAATATCTTATGTAAGTCTACAATTAAGTAGAGAATAATTCAGACCCTGGGAACATACAGATGTAATACAGGAATACCTTGGTTCATGAATAGTTCTGTTTGCAAACAAGTCAGTTTCTAAACAAAAGCATTTGGCAAAATTTTGCTTCCATTTGCAAACTACATTGGGTGACAAACTCCACAAAGGTCATCTTTCCTATACAAACACAAAGACAGTCATTTTCCTCAATATGGTAAAACAAATTAAGTTCATAAACTGAGGTACAACTGTAGTTCATAATACAAATACCGTCATGTTTATTTGAAATACAATTACCTTACTTTATTATTTTCCAATATTTGTATGTGTAGTCTTATTTTTTCTAAAAGGTGATTTCCTTACTTTAAATACATGTTGATAAATCTACATACTTGAACCTCGTGTACACAGGCATACTTAAAAGATGTATCACTACTCGATAGGTGTGATTACACCAAATAAAAGAGAGATAAATCACTCAAGAATAATAAGCTGCTAAGATCAGACAAATGAAATTCCAATCCAATTCTGAATTAAAGTGCTTGCTATAGCACAAATAATATGTTTTTTCTGTGATTTTAGATTTATGGATCCATATGGAATGGAAAAGTTAACAAAGCTAATATGAGCCGTATACATGTACATGTGTGGTAGAGGTGTTGTGTGTGTGTGCACGCGTGCATGCATGGATGTGTGTTCAAATGGGTATTTCAATACCTTATAAAAGTTTGAGTAATGGAAGGATGCCACTTCACAAAAAACAATGCAATATATATTATTAAATATAATTACAGAAACCTCTTAAAAAATCTCTTTGTTCTTTAACATTCTGTGTAAAGGAAAGGTGGGAGCCCGTCTGAGTTCTAACAATAGCTATATAGTACTGGTAAATGCTTTACATGCACCCATACATGAGTAACTGTCAAACCCATCAAACCTTGAAAAATTTTACTCCTACTCATCCTATTATTCTGTTTAATCTTTTGTTTTAACATTTTTACTCCTTATGAGAGTCATAAATGCACAGTTTAACAAGTCTACTAGTAGCAGAAGGCTATAATAAAACACTAAAGTGGTATTGCCTCACTTGTCTCATTCTCCATATGACTGTCTATGACCAATATTTCACCTTTTTAAAAAGAACATTTTTCTACTTTTTCCATGTTTAAAATTATAGCTTTTATTGACATTTTTGAAGTATGAAATTAATGACTAACTGCATTGCATGAAAGATTACCACTTCTTATTATGATTCCTGCTCCTTTCCCTCATCTTTGTAAACTGTTTTTAATTAATTCAACATTTTTGCTGCATAAAATATTGTGTTTTATAATTATATTGTGTTGTGCTATGATTGCATTTTCTTTCTGCCTTTCCCTTAGATAAAAATTTCTTTAAAAAGTTTTATATTTGGAGAATGGTCATGTAGCTCAGGGTAGAGCACTTGACTAGCACGTGCAGGTTCCTGAATTCAATCTCCAAACCCTCAAAAAAAACCTATTTATGGATGCATCTGTCAGTTAGTTTTCCAAAAATACCAAAATGAATATGAACTTTTCTTCATATGATTTGCCTTGGTTACTTTCTCTCATTGCTAAGACAAAATTCCCAAAGTTAAAGGAGTAAAGGATTAATTTAGCTCACAGTTTGTAGAGGTTTCAGTCCATAGCTGGCTCCAAGGCAGGGAAACATGGCAGAGGAGAAGCAGTCCACAGTGTAACAGCAAAAAAGTTGCAAGAACCATCATCATAAGAGAGCCTACTTTTCCCTTTTATTCCAAACAGGCTACAAACACTTTGGTTGGTGTCATCCATATCTGGTACAGGGCTTCTGTCTTCAATACATCCCTCAGTCACACCTGAAACTATGCTAATTACAATCAGTGAACTAATTCAGTACCACATTTTTTTTTCTTTTTTTGAAACAGGGTTTCACTATGCAGGTCAGGCTGGCCTCAAACTCACTTTGCAGCCCAGGCTGACTTTGAACTCACAGCAATCCTCCTTCTTCAGCCTCCTGAGCTGGGATTAGATATGTGTGCCACAATGCCTTAATCCCAGTGTGATACTCCTTAGATCCAGCAGCTCTGAAAAGCCCCACCTATGAGGGAAATATCTAAGGTGCAAGCCATAACACGATTTATCTCATAGTGCAACATTTCATGAAAATAATTGTCTTTTCAAGATCCCCTTATCCTTCAGATCCAGTATGGAAACATTTATTTCAAAATGGCTACAGAACCATTAAGCTGAAAATTTATATTCCATACTAAACTTCTCTGAGTCACTCATCTATGATGAACCACCATTTAACTTATCTTATGCCTTTTCCTTTTAAATTTAAACTATCACACTTTGAAATTTTATTGTGATGGCTAAGTGTGGTGTCCACATGAGGAAGAAATGCCTAGGAGATTGGTTTAGTAAAGTTCTGGGTGTGTCTGGACGATGGATTTAGTAATGTGGGATGACAAATCCTAGGTGTGGGTGGCAGCAACAAGTAGGCTTATAGTCTGGATGGAATAAAACAGGAAAGGAGATGAAAGCCTTTTTAGAAGAGCTCCAGTCTTCACCATGTTCTTTCGAAGTCCCCTCCAGGATTCTGTTAGAGATTCAGACAAGAATCTGCAAGACTGTCTTTGCAGCTCCCTGGCACACCAACTGCTCTTTTGTACTCTTCCACACCGACTGCAGGCAGTTATAGTGAGTCTTCCTTGTAAATATCAATCAATCAATCAATCAGTCAATCAACCAATCGGTCCCTTTGTTGCTCTCTGATGCATATGTTTACTTCCCTTTTTGAGATGCAATGCTAAATATGTAAAATCTCTAATCTTTCCAATCATTTTGAAAACTTCTTTCTTCTATACTCTTTTCTCTGAAAAGGCCAAAGTCACAGAAACTTTAGGATGAATTTTTTTTCATAATTTAATGACTTTGTTTCATTCTCTCCTAAATTCCAATATTAGAGAATTTATAACCAAATATATTTGTATGAGATTTGATGTTTCACTTTTTTTAACAGCTTAAGAATTTTTCTTTTTCCTTTATATTCTAAAATTGTATTAAAACACACATTTATGCGAACCTATATTTTTTTCTAGGCTCCTGGTGAATTATTTCATTCCATTTGTCAAATTTGTTTTCAGTTTTATAGAGGTATAATTGACAAATGATAATTGCATGCAATCAGGACAACAGTGTGATTCGATGTGTGGGCTCATTATGTAATACAATCAAATTAACACACTCTACACCCTTCATAGCTTTTATTGTATGTACATGTGTGTACGTGCATGGGAAGATGAGGATACTTACAATTTTCTCTGTAATAAAAATATTTTTAAATTTTTCTTTGTTGATTTTCTCTCTATTAATTTCTCTAGATTCATTAAAATTGCTTTCGTACTTGTTAGATTAATCCTTTTACTCTTTCCTATCTTTCAACTCTCAATCTGGCACCATTATTTGGAGGTATTCTCAAATTTAGCATATAAGTTTCTATGATGTTTTACCATAATATATTTTACTTCTACAAAGTTATCTTCCCTGGCTTCCTCTTTTTAATTGCGTTTTTTTCCTTCTCAGAGGATGAAAAATCTGAATGGTAATATACAGGTTACTTTCCCTCTAGCATCTTCTATTGCAGACATTCTGCATTCATTCATTATTCACTTTTTAAAAAGAACTAATAGACTCGATTTTAAGAGCAGTTTTAAGTTTATAGAAGACGGAGTAGAAGCGCAGAGTGTTACGTACTCCCACCACTTCACACAAAGTTTCTCCTATTGTTATTATTTTGTGTTAGTGTGGTACATTTTCTATACTGAATGAACCAGCATTACCATATCATTATCACTCAAACTTCATAATTTACATTAGTGCCCACTCTTGGCATTGTAGATTCTGTTTCTTAACAAATGAATATTGACATGTACCTACCATTTTTGTATAATGTCCGGTGTATCAATACACTTTTCATGAGCAAAGCAATGCCCTGTGCTCCACCTAGCTTCTTTCCTTTTTCATAGGCTCAGTTTTTATTGCCTCCATAGTTTCATTCATTCCAGAATATAGTATAGCTGAAATCATGTGATGCTTAGCCATTTTGGGTGGGCATCTTTCACTTTGTAACATGGAGTTAAGTTTGTTCCATGTTTTTCATGCCTTGCTAACCTATACCTTTTTAACACCAAATAATATTCCCTAGTCTTGCCATGGATTTAGCTCAGTGGATCAAGCACACCCCTGGTACAAAAAAAAGAAAAGAAAAGAAAAGAAAAAAAAAGAAAAGAAAAACAGAAGAAAAGAAATATTCCCTAGTCTCAATATAACAAAGATTTATTTAGTTACATGCTGAATAACATGTTTGCTTTTAAATTTGGGCAATTGTAAATAAATCTGCATACATTTGTGTAGATATTTTTTAGCTCATATGGGTAAATTTCAAGGTATGTGATTATTGAATAAGGTGCTAAGGATATGTTTAATTTTATGAGAACTTACCAAATTGTCTGCTAAATTTCTCACTTTTCATTCCCAGAAGAATGCATGAGAGTCGCTGTTGTTCCGCACTTTCACCAGCATTTGGCGTACTCAGTGTTCTGTATACTGATCTTTCTAGTAAGTGTGTAGTAGTGTCGTGTTGTTGTTTCAATTTATAATTATCCCATGTGTCTTGGTTACTTTTTCTTTGTTGCTGACACAAACACCTGACACCAAAGTGAAGCAAGGAAAGGTTTATTTAGCTCACAGTTTCTGGAGATTTCAGTCCATAATCAGTTGGCTCCAAGGCAGGGTGGCATGGCACAGGGACAGCACTTCAAGGCATCAACCAGAGCAAAAGAAGAGCAAGCCTCTTCTTCCTTATGTTGTACAAGGCCACTCCCCCCCTTCAGGGAGGGTGTAACACTCACAAAATGTCCTTGCCCTTCTTTGCACAGGATGAGGATATTTGCAAAGTAAGAACCCTGGCTCCCTGCTGAGTCTCTCAGTTAAACTTCTAAACTTCTCAAGTTGACACAATGTATCAACTATAACACCAAGATACCTGATACTGAGCATCTCTTCTGTGCTTAGTTACCATCTATATAACTTAAGATGAGGTATCTGTTAGATCTGCTGCCTAATTTTTAGTTGACTTATCCACTTTCTTAATATTGAATTTGATGAATTATTTGCATATTTTGAATGAAAATTCTTCCTCAAATATGTCTTTTGCAAATGTTTTCTCTTTTTCTGTCTCATCTTCTCATTCCTTTCATAGGGCCATTTTCAGAACAGTTCTGTCCATTTTTGTCATTCAAAATATATTGACTTTTTTTGTTTTCTTTGTGATATAGATAGATACAGATATATAAATCTAAACCATAATATAGTGTATTACATACGTAGCATCACATTCTAAATGTATAATTATATATGCATAAGAATTATACATATTATATATATCATACAAGAAAATAATCCTGGTTTCAAGGTTTTACAATATAATCAGAGAAATTACCTGTTATCATGAAGTTCATAAGTGTAGAAAATAGTGATGCATGTACATGAATATTCAGGATACAGTATAAGGCAGAAGATGTATATGAAAATGGGGTGAAAGAATGTGGTAGCATTTAGAAGTAAAAGTCTACACAGATACGACATATAATTGCTAAATTTCACCTAAATTTATGTTTGCTACACAAATATACTACACTTCACAGTTCTCTATTTCACTGTTTTAAATTTGCACACAAATAAAAACTAGAAATGGTTACACAGTTTGATAGAATTTATGTTCTTTGAATTCTGTTTCTTTGTATTTTTACTTACTGTGCTGCTATTTATTTTAAATTTAGTATTTACATTCAGGAGCATTAGAATTTGTGCCCAGAATGAGTTCAACCACACTAAATTGTTAGTGACACATGGTTCTATAAAATGAATAAATTTTTGAGTCTGTGTGTGTCCTGGATTCTAATATAACTAGAAAAAATTCAAGCTAATCTCTAGAAGAAAACATTTCATTGTAGGATGGATAAAAAGGTGTTAATTTGAAGCATATGTTATATATTATATATAATAATCCAACAGTACCTACAACAACTACTTAGAACTTAGGCCAACAAGAGTTTTTCATGGAGTGGTATTTATTTCACACATCACTTAGAACTGATTAAGTAGGTGATAATAAGTAGCAAGCAGACTCATGGTTAATATTTATTGTTTAATAATATTCTACAGATAATATACTCAACCACTGTCATCATCATCCATTGCCTACACCAAGGTAACTGTTCCTTGCACAAGACCCTTCGTAACCCACTGAACTTAGTGTAGGTAAAAAAGAGAGAGTCCAAGTCATGAAAATATTTTCAAAACTTTAATATCTGGTAAGTAAAATGATCATATTAAAGGTTAAGACACTTAAAACATTTTCAGTAGGTGTTGAGAAGTAATGCAAGTTTCTGAGTAGAACTGTACTTTGAGCAGGGGCTGTAAAATTTGTATCTGATAGGAACTATGGCCTCAAATAGAGCGCAATACTGGAGAAGAGAGATGGCAGAAGGCAGTTACCATGAAGAATGTGTACAGATGTAAGCAAACAAAAGTCATGCTAATTGGAATGATGAAACACTAACATATCAATGCTAAGAAGGAATAGAAAGTCAGTGCAAGGGGGAAGAAGAAATATGGATTATCTATGAGTAATTGATGGCATTGTGCATGACATTACTTCATTTTAAACATTTGCACGATTTGTTGGTGAGGCAAGTACGTTGACCTCTGTGCATCTAGATTTCAGCAAGCTGTGTGGCATTTCTCAAGACAGTTTTCTAGATAAGAAAGAAAGAAGATGCAGGGCCCCTTCTTTAAATTTCAAATGCAACAATTCACTACTCATCAAAATAAATTGGTAAATTTTTCAACACACTGACATTAAAAATATTTTTATAATCAACCAAACTTTTATTCTAGGTTTCAATAATAAAAATATTTTAAATGAAGGAAATCTAATTCGTTAATAACCTGAAACTTACAAAACACCTTAATACTTGCTGGTATACATAAAAATATATTATCAGTGGGAGATAATGTGAAGACACCTGGAAATTCTTAAGGTTTTGTCATTAAGTGACCCAATGATCTCATACTATCAACATACATGGTATGGTAAAAATCAAACTTACGTAACCTATGAGAAAAACAATGTTAGTTCTAAGACAGAATGAACTGAGACTGGAAAGACAAAAAGTGGGTGTTTGGATTTTTTTTCAAAAAAATTCTGCCTCACTTATAATCATTTGGGCTGCATGCTTGGACAATAAATCTAATCTCCTTGGGTAGGAGAAATTAATTTCCCACCAATGCACAAATCAACTCAGGCTTATGATAGTTTTCAATGACTCCAGAGAAGAGGAGAGCAGCCTGTTATTGACATTATCATTAGTCATTCAGGAATGACTTGGCTAAAGGTGTCTTTATGTTAGTCTCCACAAATGGACTAGTGACCTGTGAACCTCTACAAATTAAACTTCATGTAACTGACTCTTCATACCACCATGCCCTTCTATTTCTGTCACCATCCTGGTTACCACAGCTGGCTGGATTTCAGCAGTTCATATTACTTTCCGTTCAGTACTCATTTATGAGGATTCAATATCTTCTTTAAAAATCTGTTTACATTGACTTTTATGATTACTATCTATGTTGCTGTTCCTAAATTTTATCTCTAATATATGCCCTGTTCTTGAACTGCAATTCTATGAAAGCAATTATTTATTCAGATGTAGCACAGGTGTTGCAAAATCAGTATGTCCCCAGGAAACCCAAATTTTTTACACTGTACAAAGTTATTCTTACAGAATTTCAACTTTGTAAAAAAGGACATACAATATTACCAATAGTCACATCTAGAAAGCAGTACTTAATTACCAAAAAGCATCATCTCTCAAATTTTCTACATATACTTGTTCATCAATTTTGTGGACACTGATTCTCATACATTTTCTAAATCAGTTTTGATTCCGTATCTCCAGTGACACTGCCTTCGAACTGTGATTCACTCTTCTCTGATGGTAGCAAAAACTTCTGTGTTCCTGTTGTAACCTATGGCCACTCTGAGTCTTCCTTTCATAGTGATAGCCAAATGATCTCCACAGATTATGTATCTTATTATGGCACTCCACACTCACACCCCACAGAAAGCCGGCATGATGAAGACTAATTCTTCTCATATAGAGTCCTCCGGGATTTAGAATTAAGGCAAAATTCATCACCTCTTATTCCTTTTATCTTTAATGCACTTCTGACTTGTTACCGCTACAAGTTAATAAACAGTTACCTGAGGTACTATATTATGCAACACTGCTATGCCTGTGAATATTTCTGTGTCTGTTACTAGCTTTGCTCTCTTTTCTATCTAGTAAACTCTGATGACAAGAAGGCCTGTTCCCTGAAGCTGTCTTAGCCGTCTGCCAGATTTCACTTTTTATTTTCCCCCTTATACACTAGGTGCATTTTATAATACAGAATTTATTGTTTCAGCACCGGGAAGTGACGTTTTCCCAGCATTTTCTCCTTAGAGCTTCCTGAACTGCGTCAGGTATACAGTAGGATCTCATTTCTATTTTTTCAACATGGGAAATGATTAATCTGATACCATCATTTTTTCTCAGTAAAATAAGCTAGCAAAACCAATTAGCCTTTGAAATCTAATCAGAACTACCACCTTGGGAGTGAAAGTTGAAGTAAAACCCTAAGTTAATGGAAGCAGTTAGCTGAACGAAATAATACTTTTACTTGTATAGAGAAAAGTTGCGGAGAGAATGGTGAAAAGACAACCTATATAGTATCTGCCACAATGACCTTACACTGGTGACAATTTCTAAGTGATATCAAATTTAGAGTATTTATGACACTGAACTTGTAAGAAAAGTGGGCCATCTCTCACAATACACACACACACACACACACACACACACACACTATATATATATATATAAGCATGCACATACACATCAGTACATATGATTGTTATTTCTCTACTTTATAATTCATTATATTATATAAAAACCTTATTTTTATTCACATTCGTGTCAGCTGCTTCCAAATACTGGAGAAAATAGACATCTAAATCTGGGGCCTGTGAGGCGGAGGGATGTGGTGATAGATGCTCTGCTAGTGATTCAATGGCTGAGCCAGCTGAGGCTCAGCTATTCAGCAGGGGAACAACTCTTGAAGAGGGCTGTGAATGAGGCTGGCTGAAACTCAATGATTGGGGGGAAGATTTAGCTAAGAGGAAGTAAAGGACTGAGCACTGTTAGACTTAATGGAACAGATGGTCCATTGTTTGCAATGAAGCCACCACAATCAAGTTCATTTTGACCCATTTTAAAGACTTGTGTATATTGATGTTTCAAAAAGTAGACTCTAATCCTAGAGAACCCAGTAATATCGTAGTATTTTTGTACAGAACAGCTGAGAGATAGTCCTTAACTAAACAAGTCTTAAAAGACTGAAATTTTAAGGGGTTCTGTAATGTTTTTAATCTGGAATATTGTATTTCTGTCTTGGATAATTTTCCTAGTGAAAGAATGTGGAAGAGCACAGTGGGAAAATAAAATATTCACTAGTGGTCACCAATTTTCATGTTGATAAAACTGATATAAATAACAAATTATGATGACCTTAATAACTGAGAATAAACAAGACTATTTGATGATGAATGATTTTATGGTTCATCTATCATATAATAATGAAAAAATATTTTAGTGAGATCACATTGTAAAACATATTCCATTGACAGGTGTATATTCCTCTATTTGGATAAAATCAAGCCATTTGTTTCAATCAGAAAATATATTGACAGCTTATTTTTGGTTCACAATATTATTGCTAAATTTCTAATTTTTCTTTTCACTAGTGTAAAAATCTTTATTATTTTTAAAGGAGCCAGTCCATTTTATTGAAGGACTTGTTTGTGGGGTTAAAGATCCTGAAGAACACAATGAGATCCAAGAAGCACAGCCTGGCTAGACTCTCCCTTGCCTCTCAATCACTGAGAGCAATATTTTAATTATTTTAAGACAAGTTTTGTAATTAAATATTCCATGTGTTCACTGATTTATTCATTCAGGCTGTTCTCCTCTGAAATGGTTGGTAGGGTTAACCACTAGATCCTTCCTTTTCTATAAGCACTACAAATTTTTCTCTGTTAACATGCCACAAAGTACTTCAGTGGATTACAAGAAAGGGTGTCTTTAGGAAGTGGGGAACTGACAGTGCATTTAAATGGGATTGTTCTCATATTCACTTTTCTGTATCTCTTGTCCCCTTTTTGAGAATGTTCTGGAAAGGGTCACCTTTGCTTTTTATTTGTACTTTCACGCATACTGTTCTTTATTCTGAAATATCTTGTTTTTGCCTAAACCATTGTTTTGTGGGGAATTTTTAGTTCCTCAATTTATTAAGTTGCCAAAAACAAATGTTTCTTTTCAAATACCTACTGCTTGAAACCTCTACATTTCTATTTGTTCCTGGCTTACCTTTTCATGAGTTGGGGTATAGCCCCACTTGATAGTTTTGTGCCTTACATTTCTTGGGCCAGTTAATTACATCTAGTTATGATAGTTAGTTTAGGATAATTACCATCAATGTCAACCCTCCAAACTTTGAGGTCCAGTTTAGTTGCCCGATATCTTTCTTTATTCATATGAAACCCAAGGAACCATGTGCACACCAAATTCCAGTCTTGCTTGTTTTGTTCGAGAGGTTCAGAACCCTGTTTAACTCCCCCTACTTGAAAATGTTGGATTAGCATCCTAAATTTGTCTGTTACCAGCCCCATCTTTAATTGACACTAAAATCCCTGTAGGGTTGCTTAAAATGCAAATTCATTGCCCTTAGTGGATGGAAAATCTACAAGTGAGGAAGTTAATAAACGCACATTTTAACAAGCATATTCATATTCATTTTTAACAAAGCATCATCTTATGATTTGCCTGTCTTAGATGTTACTCAGAAAATAAGTTAATGACAGAAAACTAGTAAGCATCATAAAACTATGACATTTGTAGATACTTGATGCTGAGCATCGCCTGCCATTTTTACTTCATGCTCCCATCTCCCACATGAAAACATGTGCATTCTACTGTAAAATATTCCTAAGTCGAGTTGGTTTCTTTGTGTTGAACAATGGCCATATTTATTAACCCTCATAACAAAATGTCAAGAGGATGTTGTATAGAGGCTAATTTGAGGAATCAATAAAGTTATCAAAGACCTAAATTTTATTTCTTTTGCTATTTCATAAGTTTGTATATCTTTGCCTTCAGCCTTTAGCCACTAGCAGTGTAAGACAGGAAATTTGCATACAATTAAAATGGCTGCCACTCCAGGGACCATGTTCTTAAACAACTATATGCGAAGGTAGAAATGAGGATAGGAGACTTTATTATGCTTCTCTCTCTCTCTGCTCTTGGAAATAAGCGATTGTTTGTTTGAAATAAGTGATTGCTTTTTTGATTCAAAGCACTTCATTATGTTTATTCTTATGCCTACACGTCCAAAATCACTCTGCATGGTCACCAAGTTTTAATCGGGGTGGGAGTATTGAGGTCATTTTATGTCAGATGTTTCAGGAAGATCCTGGACTCCCCGAGAAAAATGTCCACAAATGAAGAAACAAAAACCATAAAAATCAGTATTTTATTCATCTGAAAATTTTGTGCTAGTGGAGAAATCATATGTAAATTTTATATGTTGCTATTAGCTATCTGAAATGCTTCATCAATGTGTATACCATTAAATTAACAAATTAAGTAAAATAGGTATTTCAAATAATATCTAAAAAGCTGAACTTAATACAGTTAAATGGACCTATATATTTTCAATAGATTTTTAATGCAAAAATGGAATTGGCTTTCATTTGCTGGTTCCATATGGTCCATGTGGTGTTTAATTTCTAGGGGAGTTAGTATCATCTATTTCTTTGAGGACCTGAACAGAAAAAAAATAGAGAAAGAGTATTTGCTTTCTCCACGTGAAACCTGAGCTGAATTATCTTTTGTATTCTATTCTTGGATTGGAAACTTACATCAACTCTCAGAACTATATGACTCAATGATCCCAAATTATAGATGACTGATTGTCAGAGTTCTCAACCTACAAAATCATGCTGTCTATCCAGTATCTTATAATAAATCTCTATCAATCTATCTATCTATCTATCTATCTATCTATCTATCTATCTATCTCCTACTGATTCTGTTTCTCTGGAGAACTCTAATTCAGTCAACATTATCATGTGTTTTAAGTATGATATTTCATTTGGAGTTAACATATTCTTTGTAGTTACTTCTTGATAAAACTCTTATACACAGTCAACCTTCTCCCCTAAATCACATCTTACTTATCTCATTGATTTATACTTATTAATAATTTCACTCATATTGCAGAGTTTCTAAGGTTTCATTCTCAATCCTCTTTGCTTTGCAGTTATGCACTCCTACTCTAGGAATTTCATTTCATTTCATTATTCAACTGGAGAGATTGCAAAATCTGTTACTCTCACTTTGATCTTACTTGTTTTTTTCTTACAGTGAACATATTTCAAACTCAAATATATCCAAAGTAGGGAGTGTTCTTTCATCTTCAATGCTCTCATTCAAATCTGATTCTTTAGTCTCATTTAGCATCATGACTGTGGCACTTCAGTTACTGTTGTCACCTAGATTGACATTTTTGCCAAACTTACTCTAGTAAAATATATATTGTCTGTGAAAATGTTGATAAAGAAAAATTTTAGGGCCGGGGATCTAGCTCAGCGACCTAAGTGCCTGCCTGGCAAGCACAAGGTTATGAGTTCAATCCCCAGTGCCACCAAAAAATAAATAAATAAAATAATAATAATAATTTATGCCAGGGATTAGCTCAGTGGCCTGAGTTTCTGCCTGACAAGTGCAAGGTTGTGAGTTCATTCCCCGTTGCCGCAAAAAAAAAAATTTAAGAGATAATATCAATGCATTAAATATACTTAATTCTCAAGACAGATATAATTTCTACCTGAATTAATTGTAAAAAGTATACATTCAACTATTTGAAATTATCTTCAATGTTTCCCTTGCTATTGCCTCCAAAACCCACTGAATAGCAAATCCTTTTGATTTCACATAACACCCAGAATCAAAACTTTTCTCATAATCTCCACAACTCCACTTAGTCAAAACTACAGTTTGAGCCAGTCTGACTGTTTTTGCCACCTGGAAAACCCTGCCCAAACAAGAACAAAAATTCTCTGCTCAAAATCCAAAGATCTCCATTCCTTCTCTAAGATCTTACATGAACTGCCTCCAACATCTTCTCAAACTCAACTCTAGTTGCCTGATTCAATTCTAAACTGCTGTGTTCACACAGGCTCTTGTACTTCACATCTGCTATTGCTCTGCTTGTCCTTTCTCCAGATACCTTCAACCCCTTGTCATTCTTGTTAAGTTGAAGTCTTTGCTTCAAAGATACCTTACCAAGAAGCGGTCTATGAATTCCGTATTTAAACTATTATTACTCATCTTCCACATGTTATAAGTGACTTACCCACTTTTACTCTTTCCCTTGCACTTATTACCACCTGGAACTCTTGTCTTGTTTCTGTCTTGTCTGTCTATCTATCTATGTATCCATGTATGTATCTATCTATCTATCTATTGTTAATGACGCCACATAAAGAATAGTAGTGCTGTAGCACAAGACTTTTTTCCCTGTATCATTAATTACTGTGTTTTCAGTATCCAACACAGGGTCTAAATATAGAAAGTATTCAATAAATATTTGCTGAACACATGAATAAACAAATGAATGAATTACTAAATACTATGAAATATACAATCAATTTCCCAAAGTGAGAGGAGGCAAGACAAGAGAGTAAAAGAAATTGATATTTTATGAACTCACTCAGGTACAAATATTTTCATTTTATAACATTATAGAGCATTAAAGTCATCTGGAAGCATTGAACATATGGTTTATAAATTATAAGGTGATTTCTGTTTTCACATTGAGAAGACTTCTCAAAGTTTTTAGACAATTCGAATGTATGAATTCCAGGAAATATTTAATTTTTTATAAGTATAATTCAACAATGGAAGAACATATTGACTTGAAATACTTGTTTTCTATTTGCACAATATATGAAATTATTTTAAACACTATTTGTATTCCGATTCAATACTAATTTATCACATATAATACTCTTTGCAATTGTTCTCTCTCTTCTAAATTAAGACAAATTACTTAATGCAAGAGATTGTAAAAAGAATCACAAATTCCCATCGTACTGAAATTACAAGAATGAGTCTCTCTCTTTTTTGTTATAATTATCTCCATGGTGATTGGTCACTTCGTATAACAATATCTTGCATAATTTTCAAGTGAACTTTTTCAACTCCTTTCTTCCTTCCCTCTTTCCTTCCTTCCTTCCATCCTTTCATCTTGGTGATATTGAATACTTCTAATTATGTGAAGACATCCCCAGGACCTATGACTAAATCTGTAGTGCTTCTGGTTGTTTGGTTATTATTGTCCTGATTCTGTCAATTTACCTCTGTAAATATTGTGATATTCACATAATTGTGCAACCTAATCTATATTTCCCTTTTAACTATACATATATATAAAACCTACATATACATGTATATATGATACATATATATATAACCTAATCTATATTTCCCTTTTAACTATGCATATATATGTATAGTTAAATATATATTTATATAATAACACAAAATTGTTAAGTAAATATATATATAAAATAAAACAAAAGATTAAAAGAGCTCACAATAGGGTACTCTTTCTAAAGAATACTTTCAAAGGAACAAGTCTCACATAATGTATACACACATATATATAGTAATTTATGTCATCTTGTAACTATAGCATATCTGAGTTGTGTGTTGAAGACTACAAGAATAGAGAAGACAGAGTTGATTTCTTCTGTGGTCATTTAAAAATACTGGGAGGAAAGTTTGTAGAAGATTAGATAAAGATATAATATAAAGTAAGTGATGGGCAATATTATATCAGGTTGGATTCCATTTTATATAAAAGTATGTATTTACAGATGGGCATAAGTTAGGAGTAGAAGAAAATCAAAACTCTTATCCCATTATGGTACTTCTGATTTGGTTAGAACCCAGTATGAAAATCTTTGGAAAGGGACATTGTTTTTGATGGACAGCATGATGTTCTTGATAAGAAAACTCATCTTTAAGGCCCAAATAGAAGGAGATATTGTAAATCTTTATGGAGAACAATTTGGATTGTACTGTATGACTCTCCATATATTACATCATTTAATCATTTTAGTAACACTGAGAAACAAGAATTAAGAGTCAAGTGATAAGAGATATTTGATGATTTAGTTTTAAACTGAAGAAAAATGTGCAAAATTTTTAACTCTAATGTTGTGTTTCAGAAGCTCCATTTATCCATTTAAAATTGTTAAATGAACATAGTATTTATCTTTGTCACATAAAACTGACTTTCAGTGAAGTTTTATATTGAAGCATGTTGAAAATATGTCTATCACTTGATTTTCTGTTTTTTTTTTTTTTTTTTTTTTGCGGCACCAGGGATTGAACTCATGACCTTGTGCTTGCTAGGCAGGGGCTTAGGCCACTGAGCTAGACCCCCGGGCCTTAACACTTGATTTTCTATCTGTTGTTCACATACTGGAATGCTAATATCAATTTTCAAGTAAATAGTACTCTAAGATGTGTTATGTTGTCTTTAGCCATGTAATAACATCAAAAAGCATTCATTTAAAAACTTCAGTTATACAAAGAACTCAAAGTTATCATAAGTATTAACTACATTTAAAAGTCTCTGGGGTTCAGATTCATTTCTGTAAGACCCTCTGATAGAATCACTTATCAGTAATGGTGTGAAAAAACAATATACCTGCTAATTAGAGAATTTGAAGCACAGGATAAATACAAATCTCAATAAAATAGGATGCCGATAGGAGATTTTATGTTATGGTGTCAGTTTTTTACTGTTCACAGACTTTATTAACCCTTTTTGTTTTCAGAATTACATTGGAAATCCTAAGTAATATATGCCAAGAATGAGAACCAGATGCAGTTTAGTATAAGCTTGGGAACGCTTGTCTGAACACCTGCTTCTGTGACTGCTTTAATTTGAAGCTTGAATGTTTCTCAAAGGCCCTTGTGTTTAAGGCTTGGTTCCTAGGTCATGGCACTAATGGAAGGTGGTGGAATCTTTAGGAGGTGACACATAACAGAAGTGAATAAGGTCATTAAGAGCATGCCCTTGAAGGAGGTACTGGGTCCTGGTCCCTCCCTGGTTTATTGTGCGTTTGTCAGCTTCCAGGAGGTAAGTCGTCGGTTGTACCATTTGCTTTCTATCATGATATTCTGCCTCACCACAGACCCAAAAGCAATGGGACCAACCAACTACAGACTGAAACCTCTAAAACCATGAACTTACATAAACTTTTTCTTTATAAGCTGATTACTCCTGATGTAATGGCCTTGGGATGAGTCCTAGAAAAGTGTAGTTCACTGAATCATAAGAAAATCACACTCAAGTTCATGGATTTATGTGGAGAACTATCAAAGGGAGTTTGATTGCCTTTCCTGTGTAAATGAGTTGACATCTGTGACCTTAAATTGAAAAACAACTTTATACTACTATATTGTATTGTTAAGAAGCACATATTTCTGCCTAAAATAATAAACATTTTGTTTTTGAGTACAATTTCAGATAACATTGTAAAAGAAAATAAAACAGGAAAAGAATGGATTATGCTGGTTTTCTCAGTATAGTTGAAAGTGCTTTCCTTCTGGAAAAATGCTTGCAAACTCTGTATGTTCAATTGTTGGGCTTTTTATTTAATTTTAGAAAAAAGGCAACATTAGAGAAAATATTATAGACATTTCCTAATTTAGCCATGTACCTACACTGGTTACCAATTTCTAACCTAACACAAATTTCACAAGAAAAGGAGAAATAGGACAAACTAAAATATCAAGGCCTACGTTTCTTCATACAGGTTTTTGAGTGTAACAGATGATTTCTAATCTTGTGCAGTATGTATGTTGCAAATGGGAAATGAAGACTGGGAAAAGTATTAAACCTTGCTGCACTACATGTATCTGCTAAGTAGACAGTGGCCTTTCCTATTCTTAGTAAAAAAGCACAGGACCCTGGATGGGCATTCAATTCTAGAAAAGATTTGGGAATTGGCATTAAAGGTCTCAAATGGATTAATAATGTGAATCAGGAGACATAGAAATTACAAAAAGCACAATGGGTGAAGAAGTACTGGAACATAATAAATAGCTATTCAATGCAAATATCTGTGGAGCTGGAAATACAAGTTAGTGGTAAAATGCTTCCCTGTAAATATGAAGTTCTGAGTCCTATCCTCAGACATACAAAAAGGAAAATAAAAATTATAGAAATATGGCTGTCAAACACTTAAACACTATTAAATGCTTGAAGTATGATTAATAAGACAAACTGAACTTTTGGAACTCCATTCTACTTAATGATTTTACATTTAGAGTCATATGCAACTAGTGGCTCCCTTGGAAAGCAATGAAGAGTGAAAGACCAGAGTGCCAGACACGATGAGTTGCTCTGTTGGGTCCTGTGCATGTTGAGTAAAGGAGATCAACTGAAGCATGAGATAGCCAATAATGGAGAAGAAAATTATGGAAGAGAGAAACCATAGAAAATTACAGAAGAGAGAAAACATGAAGAGACATAGGCAGAAAGTGTAATCTTGATTTCCAAGATTATTTTAGTTTGTGTATCACTGACTCTTTTTTGTTCTATTGTTGAGTTTGATAAGAAGTTGTTTCTCTCCCAATAGATTGATTATACTTTGAATCAGTTTATGTGAATTATTTTCAAAAACATTTGACTTAGAAATAAAATCAGACAGCAAATGATAGCATGTTTCCAACATTGTAAGGAAATCACACAAACAAGCCCAGACCAGTATTCCCTACCTGGATCTGTGGGGTTGCCCAATTTACTGCCAGTAGAATATAGCAGGTAGAGCTTGAGTTTACATTGTATAGACCTAAGCTGCCATTTCAGCTCAGTCACTAAGTTGGAGTTCTGTAAGAAGATATTTAAATGTTTGTTAACAGCTGTTTGCCATGTTCATGTAGAATTTGTGACAGCGACCGGCACCTAGTAGCTAATTCGCGTCATGTTAACTATCACCCAGGGTATGATGACGTCATTGGTCACAGT
Organism: Cuniculus paca; assembly: GCA_004365215.1. Taxonomy (NCBI): domain Eukaryota; kingdom Metazoa; phylum Chordata; class Mammalia; order Rodentia; family Cuniculidae; genus Cuniculus; species Cuniculus paca. Next base: position 19,451 of record RJWT010010336.1, read on the forward strand.
TCTTTTCACATGCATTGTCTTCTTTGTGAGAGGAAAAGGGAGGGAAATAGAATAATTTTTAGCATTCACAATGTAGAAATAATAATTTAAAATTTGGATCGGTGTATCACACTGTTTTTTCTTCGGATTATAAGTGAAAGATAATACCACTGTAACATTGAAACAATAATTAAGTCAGAATCAAATGGAAAGTTTCACTGTAATTGCAGCAGTATGTTTGGTTCTGATGCATTCCTATTTCCTTACCTAAACTTTGGTGAAACTAAATAAATAAATTCATGAAAGAGAAATATCCATATAAAGGAACATATCTTCCTTGGGCAAGATGCGATCTTTCTGAAAATGAAAGAAGCACATTAGAAATTGTAATGTATTACTTTCATTCCATTATTAAATATGTTTGAAACAACAGAAATTTTTCCAATTTCTACAAAAATGTTCTCTAGGCTATAATTTGCATACAGTTGCAATGTATGTGCAATAGGTATAGAAAATAAATGTTAGGCTGTCAAGATGGGGAATGAAAATCCTAAATGTATCTTTGTTCACTCATTGGTCACATTTGAATGAATAAAATGCGGTTTACATTTTTGAAGACTCTTAGATAAGTAATCTACACCTTCAAAATCATTTATTTTAGCAACTCTAGCCAAGTATGGCTGGGAGCTGAATTTATTTCTCTTCTACGAGGCATTGCTATTTCATTTTAATGCAGGACATTAGATTAGGTGTTTTAATGCATATTCAATTTAATATATAAACAACTTGTATAATTATTTGTTAAATGAATTTTAATTTCATTTGTGTCTGCAGGCTTGACCAAAATTAAACAGGCAAATTGATAGCTGTCACTTTTAATTGTAATAATAATATAACTTACATTATGTATGTGTATATATATGTCTAGAGCTAAATAATAAAATTAAATGAATAGCATATATCTATCTACCACTTAGACCTCTTCACTTGGTTTCTTCAGATATTTTAAAATAGATATGATTGATCAAGTTGGGATTTTTTTTAACCTCTGAACATTTCCCTCTTTTCTCTAGGATTTGTTAAGGAACAAAAGTATCATTAGATTGTAGGATGGTAAATGTTCACTTTGTTTCATTTATTTAAAAGAGCTTCTGTACCACTAATTCATAATCAACTTCAGTCTATCCTCTTTTTAATGTCTATCAGCTTGCTTAGCTTTTCTGTCTCCCTCTGTTTTTACTGTAGACTAGGCTTTCACCATGTCTCATTCTGAGTCTCAAAATAGTCACTGTGATCCATCTACACATGGCAGATAGAGAGATTTTTATAAAATATAAATTTAATCCTGTTGCATTTCTGCCTGAAAATCAAGCTGGGTCTGTATCTATATGTGATGGTATCCTTTCTTAGAATGTAACAAAAGTTCCTTTCCATATCTGAGTTAAATCCTGAAGGTCTGGATCCTTTGCCATCTCAGAACTTCCCACCTCATTTTGTCAAATGTAGGAAATTCTTTTGATTTCATATTCTCCTCTAAGTGGCCTTCTATTTTATTGTCTTTTTTCTTACAGAATCCTCTGGTGAAATATTGATCTGTATTTATCAACTCCACCTTTCTCACTAGTCACTCAATTTCCATTGAAATTACTTTTATGAAGATCAAAGATTGTATTGCCAAATCCAATGGCATTCATTTTATCTTATTTGCCATCTCAGGGACATTCTCTTTACCTCACTTTTCTTTCTTAGATGTTATGTCATCAACCAATCCTGATTTTTGTATAATTTTGGGACCCTTTATAGGGTCTTCCCTGTCATTATTTAAGTTTAGGCATACTGTAGCATTATTCCTGCACTCTCTTCTCTATATGTGTATGCATCTTATATAAGGAGCTTTTGTGAACATGTGACACATATCCAAACATCTCACTTTCAAAATAGAATAGTATACTTTAATATTTAACATATTCAAAATCAAAATTGAGTTCATGTCTCTAATAGGGAGTTTTTTTTTCCATTAGAGTAGATGCCACCAATCGTGCAATTATTTATGCCCAAATCCACATCATTCTTGATTTTTTCCCCATCCAGTCCATAAATGTGTTTCCCTGAATTATCCTATTTCCTTCAGCTCCATATCATGACAATGAAATAGTCAAAGAAATCATTGAGGAACAAACATTTTACCAAAATTATGACTGTTTATCAACCAACTAATAAGTGAGGAAAACTGAAAATTACACTACAGGAAATTTGATCACATATATAACTGACAAACCAACTATCAAAAGTCAAAAAACTTCTATCAATGGGCAGATATATGATGGACATGTAATGATATATTTATTGCTTTGTAATGGAATAGGCAGATAAATAATTCTTACTACTCGCTTGTGAGGAGTGACGGAGCTGGAGATCAATCACATGTGTGGGGCTAGAGCAAGGCTAGCTCTGAGAACACAGAGTACCCAAGGTAAGCCAGGTAAACAAGTTGTTAGGTAGAGGGGTTTCACCTGCTACCAATCCACTGAGTGTACAAATAAACACACTGCAGTGTTTGGGCAGTGGAATTTTTTTTTCTTCCAACAGGAGAGGGGGCTCCATATGACCTCAACTTTCTGCATTATGACTCTTGTCTTCATTTTTTTATCCTCTACCATCCTTCCCTCAAGAATTTCAGAGGCTGTGCTAGACCCAGACACACGCTTACTAATATGACAATTTAAATTAATTGTGTCATTTAAAAATGACCTCACAGTGTTTCATGGAAATAGCCATCTCTATTTCTCACTTTTACAAATGAAAAACTAAATTTTAAAAAATATAAGAAAATTTAATTAAACCATACAGCTATTATTTTGGAGTTTGGATTTGTCTTTGAAGTGGTCTGACCACAAAAAACTTGGTGCTATTTCACCTGCTTTTAGCTATTTTGGATCATTGTCCTTCACAACAGTAGGTTACCAAATGTCCTTTCCTATTATTTTTGTTCTTTGTCTTTTAATACTTTGGCAGAGTATTGATCAACATTTCCACTTACAAAATGACTAGATCAATTTAGAAAATTATGTCAGCTTTTTATTTATTTCTGGGTTGAGTATGGGCAATGTGACTTTTATTAGACATATGGGTCAAAGTTTCCATTTATGTTGAGAAGTCATTCATATTTTTGATGAATATTTTTTGATGCATATTTTTCAAAATAGTTTAAAGCTTTTGATCATCTGTGATAACAACTTCTGGAAAATATTATATTAAATTTGGCATGTCTTAAAGAAAATTACTGGGGTTGGTAGTGATTATTGTTGACCTTTGAAGTGGAGGAAATTAAAGACAATGAAATAACCTTAGCATATTAAGGAAGGGAAAGTCTGTTGGACAACATGGACAATGGATAATCTGCAAATATAAAAATTAAATGGTGTACATGGTGAGACTGCCAGCTCTGTTAACTCCATGCAAATTACTTCTTTCTTTTCCTTGTTCTAGTTTAGTGATGCTTCATTCATTTTCTCATAGAAAAAAGCATGAGAACCTATTTAGATTATTCTCACTCCCTAACTCAGTTGGCCAGGAAGTGTTGTACTGTCCACTTCCTTCATATCTTTCATAATGTTTTCCTTTCAACATCTTGTTTTTCTCCTTTAGTTTGGGGCATAACATTTATTTATTTGTTATTATCGCTATCAATCTTATCTTCCTGAAACCTTGCAGTGCTCCTAGTTGGTCTCCTTGATTACACAATTTCTCATTTTCAATTGTGCTTTTCATACTTCAGTTTCAAGGATCTGTCTAAAATCCTTATTTGAGCAGGTAGATTCATGTATGGTAAAGATCAATGGGAGGAGAGACTGGGTAATTTCCACTAATAAGACTTTTCCTGTAGTATGGGGAGGAAAGGGGTCTAAATTTTAGAAATATAAGATGTAAAAAGTTGATATTTTAATAACTAACAGTTGAGAAAAGTGCTTAGAATTGTTATTGTACTCATTCTTTTTAAAGAAAAATTATTCTATAATACTACTAGATCAAATAAAAAATTCACATTGAAGTATTTGTAGAAACCACAATAGTTTCTGAGAAAACTTTAAGAAAAATTTGTCAATCTTACATCTAAACAATTAACTATATTACTCCTCTTAAAATCTACAGTTATTGGATTTGGTCTTGAAGATTTTGAAATACATTTACTTACTACATTTGTTTATTTATTTATTTGGTACTAGAAATCAAACTCAGGACCTTGCACTTTCTAGGCAGAGGCTATGCCACTGAGCTATATCCCCAGCCCTTACCTGCTACTTCAGCCTATTAAGAAGTCAATGTTCAGCCCTTCCATAATTTCATAACACTTAGTACTTGACAATAATTCAGTGATAGCTTTTGCTGATCCCGTTTTTGAGTAGAGTTTTTCTCTTATATTGGTTATTTTAAAACCCAGGGAACATGATTTTTAAAATTGGTTAAGTTTACTTTTACATACAAAAAAAATTAAAAGTCAAATCTCTTCCCACATCTGGCCTTCTCCATGTGTTTTGTCCATCACCCAGATGCACTGAGGCAGTGAAGATTTCAAGAGGCAGAATAAAATATTCAGATATGGCTTCAGTGAGATATGAGGTTAGATGAGCCGCTTCCCTCTGCAGGTGCCTGCTGGTAGGAGTTTCTATGGACTAAACACTATACCAGTGACATCCTTAGTTATCTTTTTTCCACTGTATGACCAGCATTCCAAAGATAGGGTGACTTAGCATAGGAGCAGGAAGGCCACTCCTACAGCTATCACTAGTTGTCCCAATTACAAGCATCCTTCAGCAAACACCCACTAGACCTTCTGGTTCCTGTCCACTTAGAATGCTCCAC
>RJWT010010337.1:0-24292 GCA_004365215.1 Cuniculus paca
TTCGGCTGACACTCGCACCGCAGTGCTGGTGATGGCTGAGCCACTCAGGAGTGAGGGGAAGAGTGGACCGCAATGCTCCTGCAGTTCCTCCCTCATTTAGAATGAAAGTATGTGGAAGGGAAAGTTTCATGTCTATGCAGAACTTTGGACACGGAAGGAATTTACTCTTTCATTAAGAGAGGGATGACATTCCTAGGGCTTGTTAGACAGTGTGTGTGTGTCTCCTGACATAGCATTGAGCCAAGTGTGAAATCTTGGTTTTCTAAAGTCAGAACTGCTCCTGAGATCACAAAGTAGGAAGCATTGTAGGTCCTAGATTTAAAATTTAGGCACTTTCAAAGGAGATACTTTGTAAAGTCCCAGCTTTTCCAGTGTATTCCCAGAGAGTAGCGCGTAATTATTGGGATGCATATTCCTTCCACGACAGCTCAGGATGTGACCAAAAATTCACTTTTTAATTTATTGTTTTGAGAGCTGGGCCTGGTGGCACACACCTGTAATCCCAGCACTCTGGAGGCTGAGGCAGGAGGATCACTGTGAGTTCGAGGCCAGCCTGAACTATGTTGTGAGACCCTGCCTCAAAAAAACAAAGGATCTAGGGTTCCAGTTACCCCTTCAAGGACACACGCCGTGTGCTCATGTCCTCCCACCTCGGCCTGTCTTGGTCACTTTCTGGTAACTGCCTGACTTCCACGTTTAAGGAGGAGAGGCTTGTTTTCGGGAGTCTCAGGCCACACAGTGGAGGGCGGGAAAGGAGAGCGGCCCCATCCCGGTGGCCAGGATGCAGGGAAGGGCACTGGACAGCAGGGCTGCAGCCGCCATGACCCAGCCACTCTGGAAGCCCACCATCGGGATGTCCTTGACCCAAACCTTCTGAAGCTCCCCCACCTCTCAGCAGGGCCGTGGGCCTTCAAGGGACACTCAGAATCTGCACGGCAGCACAGGCGCAGGTATCTTGTTAAAATGTCCTCGTTGTAGAAATGCAGACTAGGTCAGGGGTAACTTCACACAGGTAAGGGTATTTTTTAGTCACTCTCGATTTTTACTGCCTTTTTTTTTTTTTAAACTCGTGTTGTGTAGGGTGAATGTAGACTTCCAGAAGCAGACAGTTGATCCTCTGCAAGTCTCATTCAACACCCTGGACAGGTCGCAGACAGTTACAGATCTCCTCTTGACCGTGGATGTTACAGAGGTGAGAAGGATGTGGTCGAGTTGTAGAAATGTCATGTGTGTCTGTGAAAGAAGCCTACATACACGCACTTGTGAAAGTTATTCGCAAACTTGAGTAAGCTTGAAGTATTGCTCGTATTAAACTGGAACGTATCCAAAGTAGAAAATGAAACAAATACGTATTCTATAATCAAGGTCAGTTTATAAAATGCTGAGTACGTTTAACACGTGCCCGAAGGGCCGTGATCCATTTGTGTGTCTTGCTGCCAGGAGGCTCTGATGGCGAGCATCTTATGGCCCTGCCGGCTCGGAGCCCCAGTGGTGCGTGCGTGACTGTCCCACTGAGTGGCACCGGACAGTGTCACTGGTGGTTCAAGCTTCCTAGTGGGACAGTCACACAGGCACCACTGGTGGAAATGTGAGGAAGTGCTAAAATAAACATATTTAGCAAGATACGTGTTAAAAATACTAATTGACATAATGGTATGTACCCATATGATTCAGTTTATATCAAGACTAACATTGTCACCATTATTGTTTGGGTTTTATTTTACTTCTTTAAATTTTCAGTTAAAATACTTGCATGCTTTGTGGTAAACCTATAGCTACAATCCGCTGGGAAGCTTCATACGTAAATCTGGATTCCCAACAGCTTGGAACCCTGAGATTGTGGGCCCTTGAGGTCTGTGGCAGCAGTGGGGGGAAGCTGCTTGGTGAGACCTCCACTCTTCCAGGCCAGACCCCACCTGCCAGTGCTCATCCCTCGGGCTGCACACTGGCACCCATCTGGCCCTCGCCAGCCTTGGGGACAGCTGAGGCCTTGCGCTACCGGCTTGTTGTTTAGACTAAATAGTTGTGTGAAGTTCTGTGTGACCCACTTCTAGGCTTCATCTCTGCCTGGCCCTCTGCCCCTCTTCTTTTCAGGTGGTAGAGGTGGGACACTTCTGGGGCTACAGGACTGACGAAAGGAATGTAGAGCTGCTCCAGAAGCTGACTGCTGAAATTAACAGGCTGGAACTGGTACCTCTGCCACTCCACCCACACCCCGACATGGTCTGTCTGGCACCTTTCATGGAGTTTGATAAGAAAAGCTACTTCAGAGCTCAAATCCTTTATGTTTCTGGAAATTCTGCTGAGGTACGTTTTTTTATAGAAAATCATTTGAAAAGAAAGGAGACTGACTTACAGCAATTTATATAAAATGGTTTGTAAATACAGGTGGAAATTAGATATAATTGCCACTAAAGTAGGACTGTAAAGTAAACCAAGTCATTCTGAGTTCTGTTGTTACGGAATTGGAGAAGACCACTGTGTTGCCATTGCTCAAGTAGGACACTGTTTATGGCCCTGATTCAGAGCATTTGCTCTCTTTATGTTCTAGGTATTCTTCGTAGACTATGGTAACAGGTCTCATGTAGACCTCGATCTCTTAATGGAGATTCCCTGTCAGCTTCTCGAGCTCCCCTTCCAGGTAAGGTGGAGGAGACACTGGGAAGTAGGTGTTGAGCACTAGAAGGGATCTGGCTGGAGGGTTGGGACCCACCTCTCACCTTAACCATAGGACGGCTGAGCTCAGGCTGGGGAGGGAACTGTGTCACAGTAGCCAGAGTTGGCCTCTGCTCTCAAAAATATATATTGCAGGCTGGGGATTTAGCTCAGCGGCACAAGCACTTGCCTGGCAAGCATGAGGTCGCAAGTTTGATCCCTGGTACAAAAAAATGCATAGATATAGCTATCGCAGGTGCTTTTGCCATTATTGATTTTGGAATGAGGTAAAATATAGGGAGGATTTCAAACTTAGCACAAGAGAAGTTGTTTGAACTCGTTTTCTGCTACTGTTTCTAAGCCTTCCAGTTGCGTCGGCCCAGAGCTGAGGTGGACTGGAGGCGCGCCCATACCCAGGTTATACCGCCCTGCTGGTGTTGATCGCGAGGCAGGTTTCTTTAGCTGGGAAGCCTCACATCCCCAGATTGTTGTCAGGATTTTTGTGAGCACACGGACAAGGTGCTTGAAGAAGGTCTCATTTCAGTGGAATTTGGGCAGAATGCTTCGCTTATTTATAAAACCATTGGAGTGTGTCTTTCTGTTCCATAGGCGCTGGAGTTTAAGATCTGCAAAATGCGGCCCTCAGCCAGGTCTCTTGTGTGTGGTAAACACTGGAGCCGCAGGGCCGCCAAGCGGTTTGCCTCCCTGGTACGCAGATGCGCTCTCTTGGTGAAGGTCTTCTCGGTCGTGCACAGCGTCCTGCACGTGGACGTGTACTGCTGCTCGGGAGCCCTGGGCACCATCAACATCAGAGACATCCTCATCAGCGAGGGCCACGCCGAGCTGGCAGAGGAGTCCTACGAGTCCAGAGTAAGGGCCTGTGTCCTGGGGAGCACGTGTGTGGGTGGCTGTGTGTGCGAGGCCCAGGCGCTTTGCTCCCTCGGAGCTGTGCTGCGCGGGTGCCCTTTGTCACGTGTGTGAGGTTTCCCTGAGACTAAACTGTGCTGGCTGGGTGTTGTTTTGTTGGTTTCCTATTCCGTCTCTCTGTTTTCTCCTTGAAATGGAAATTGGATTTGAAAATGTGTTTCATATTTAATGGATCTCAAACTTGTCTCGGTGATGGAAATAGTATTTACTTTAAGCCAGATGTGGTGGCACACACTTGTAGTCCAAACTACTTGGGAGGCTAGGCAGAAGGATCGTAAATTTGAGACCACGTCTTAAAATGAAAGGACTGGGGAAAGACCCTGGATTCAACTCCCAGTATTGAAAGGAAACAACAGCAAAAGTGAAAACCAAATATAGTTATTTCAAACATTTCAAGCATTTCAAAAGTGTTAAACTACTTCTTTATAAAATCGGCTGTAAACATTGTTCTTGGTCGAGAGGCCACTTTTGAGCCTGATATTGAAGGTCTTTCTTTGTACCCCTGTAATTAGTCTGGAGATGAAGAATGCCGGAATTGGAAAAGGACAGGCAGTCTAGTAACATATTAGCTGACAGGCTGGGTAAATTCTCCATTCACTACGTGAAGAGCGGGGATTATGGTAGTATTCCTCAGTCAACCAAATGTGTATGAAAACTCTTCAAGAATAGCTTCTTCCTAAAATTATCTGAGGGCTGAAATTAATACAGTCTTTTTTGTTTCTTTTATTTTTAAAATGAACTTCATAAAATGATCTCCCTCTAACTTGATATACAGGTCAGAATAAGATTATGCCTAGGAAATATTTAGACTATGTTGGCATAATGTAATTTAACTTAATGTAATTTTTTTCTTTTAACAAAAGAACGTTCTTGTTTTGTTCAGCAAAGCCATGAAGTTCTCAAGGGCCTCTTTTCCAAATCAGTAGAAAATGTGGCGGCTGGATCGGTGCCTTCTCCCGTGAAGGATGATGAGAAGCATCTGATTCAGATCTTGCTGGAGAGCGTCTCCTCCAATAGACTGGGTGCCCCGAACTGCAAGGTGATGTGTGCTGTCAGAGCTGTTGTAGCCACGACGGTTTTACCCTCCCTGGTTTTCAGTGTTGTGACTTTTCCCAAGGGGGATCTGGAGTCTGGTGCCCATTGGGTGTAGAGGAAAGCTCTGACCAGTGTTTGTTTCATCCTAACCTTCCCTTGCAAAGTGACTGAGAGAACTAGTTTACCCCATGGAAGGAAGTGCAGCATCTGAGCTGCCCAGATCTGCTCGTTTCCAGTTCCTCAGCAGCACGCACTGGAGAGGAGAGCTGGCTGGACAGTCCCCTACCTCTTCAGGGACGCCACTTTTGTGGTCTCCGGCCTGCCTATTCAACTGACCGGGTCTGCTGCAGTTAAAGAGTTGACACTTTAAGACATTGGCAGTGTTTTCTGTGTACATGTGGGGGAATCAGTTACATTGCCTAAAAACGCCTTCTTTCAGGCACTTTATTCTCACTACAATTAGAAGATGTTATTGAAATGCAGTGTTTGAGAGTTTGAGCTAACTGGAATTCATGCTGGTGCTGTCTTGCTTGTTGGTCACACTGTGTGTTTTGTGTGTGCAGACCGTACTCCATGGGCCTTTTAACCCTTATGAACTGAAGTGTCATAGTTTGACCAGAATATCCAAATTCAGGTACGACTAACTTAGCACGAGTTTTTTTCCCTGCTCCTCTACTTACATACTTCACCAGAAACTAATCTTTCTTTATATGTAAACTATTGCAATGTTTTTTAAAAATTTCATCCTAATTTTCATTTTAGCCCCAAATCTGAGAAAGCCATTTTCCGTTAGCATTTTTTAGTGTTTTTCTCCAAAGCCTCTGTATCTTCTCTTCTGATTGCAGCTGTCACTCGGCAGGTCTGTGTGACATGGGGAATCAGCAGCACAGCTGCCCTCATCACCAGGATTATGGGCAGAAGAGAAAAGGGGGTGGGGAGAGCAGCTGAGGGTGGCACGAGGGTCTCAGTGGCTATCCCAGGACATCACTGATGCACCTGGGGAGGCCATGGAGGTTTTCCAGAGGAGCGTCGGGGAGGTGTTAGGAGAAGGAGAACCCTGATTCCCAGGTCAGTGCAGAGGCCTGGATTTGAGAGTTTGTACTGGTGAGGTTGTTGAATAAATTCGATTCAAGAGGAGAGTTGGGTTGGGGGAAGAGAAGGCAGTAAACCCTGTAGCAGATGAAGGCAAACTTTCTAAGCCATGTTTTTTTAAGTCTTCCTCTGAGCACAGTTAGGAAACCCTGTTGTGTGCATTTAAAAAGTTCACTGACTAAACCCTGGCTCCTTCAAGTCCCTGGGAGGCAGCAGCAACCTGGAGGAGTTGAGAGGGAGCACAGAGCTCAGCCTCACCCGGACCTTCTAGCAGGTGCGGCCTCCAGCGAGCTCTCTGCTCACTGGCTTCAGGGTGGAAGGGCACAGGCAGGGGCAGCTCTGAGGCGACTCACAATGCAGCTGAGGCCTTTGGGGGTGGAACCCACAGGCTGCAGCTCGACGAGTGTCACTGATGAGGGGCTGGAGGAGTGAAGGGTGCCTGTGGAGCTGCTCCTGGCCCCTGCTGAGAGGACAGAGGAGGAGGGGAGGAGTTGACTGCGTCTCCTCTCCTGGATGCAGTGCAGGGCAGAGGAACAACAGGTGTGGGTGTCCGCATGTGGGGTACCTAACATCAAGCAGAGCTCAGGGAACCCCGCAGGGAGAGAGGCTGGAGGGCGGGGCTCCGGCGGGTGCTCCGCAGCCTGGGGCTTGTGGCACCTGCATGTGTGGCTTTCTGAGGTGCTCTCTCTGGGGCCTGGGCGGTGAATCAGTGCCTGTGCAGTGTTGCCCTTCTTCTAGGTGTGTCTGGATCGATAAGGAGAGCATCAACTCGGTCATTATCAGCGATGCCCCTGCAGACCTGCACCAGAGGATGCTGGTGGCAGCCTCCCTGTCGGTGAACGCAACTGGTGAGCCAGGGCCTCGGGTTATCCGTGTCCTCCCTTCTGCTCCTTTGTGCTCACATATCATCTTTTTAGGCTATTTTCTAAGCGCATCGGTTGTTGCAAGTTAAAGCAATAGAAGCTGGGCTTGGTGAGCAATACCTGTAATGCCAGCATTTTGGGAGGCTGAGGCAGGAGGATTATTAGTTAGAACCCAGCCTAGGCAATTTAGCAAGAGTCTGTCTCAAAAAAATTAAAAAGGCTGGGTACATAGCTCAGTGTGAAGGCCCTAGTAACACACACACACATGCACACGCACACGCACACGCACACGGCATTGTTCATTTTCCTTTTATACAAAGATGTGGGAATTAATCTCTTGATCATTTGCTCGTTCCTCCATGCTTGGCTACAAAGGAGAACGAGTCCTAGTTCTTGGCCTTGGGAAAACCCAAGAGTCCAGTGAGGAGAAGACAGAGAGTAGGCCGATGAGCCATTCTCGATGAGATGAATGCCTAGGTGTCCTGCGTGTCTGTCTGTAGGGTTTGTGGGGTCCAAGAAGAGAGTGCTTTCCTGGAGCGAGGGGTGGGGACCAGTGGAGGCAGACTCAGCGGAAGAGGGGTGCTGCAGGCCGGCAGGACCAGCTCGGCCGGAGCAGTGTCAGCAGCGCGTGGTGCGCCCGAGCTGACCCGTTCACTGTGCACAGGGTCTGCCATGCTGCTGAGAGAGACCTCCCTGATGCCTCCCATCCCGGGCCTCCCTGCGCTCCTCTGCATGCTGTTCGCGCCAGTGATGGAGTTAAGGTAGGCTGGGGCCTCCGCCTTGCCGCAGACAGGCTTGGATCAGGTGAGGGTTCGCCCGGCTCAGCCCGGCCGGCCGGGCCTTCCTGTGCTTCGCTGTGCTCCGCCTTCTTGGTACTTGTGTCCCTCGGCCCTGGCTTATGACGACTCAGCTTCTGAATGTGACCGTGGTGCAGGGGAAGCCGCGCTTCTTATTCTGGACCTTGCCGTCTCCCTGGGCTTGCAGCAAGTGTTCCGACGCTCCCACGGTGCTGTGCAAGCAGCCCCACCGTCAGCAGGGGCAACTCCGGGGCAGCAGTGCGCCGTGTGGCTGAGCCGTGGTGTTCAGGGGTCACTTTAGATTAGGGTACTTTCCGCTTTGGAGGGGCGGGGCAGGCTGTGAACCCCTGAAGTGGAGGAGCATCTGTGCTTGTGCTCGGCCTGCTTTCGGAAAGGAGCTCAGAGAGCGCGGCTAGGTACACAGGTACGGTGACAGGCCGTGGGGGCTATGAATGGGCTGTGAACGAGCCCCAGCTTGGCAGTGAGAATCCTGTCAGCCTCTCTTAGCGCAGGCGCTGAGGCCTGGGGCTGGGGTGCCTGCAGGACTGACCGGAGCCCTTCCTAGGCCGGCGTCTCACGGGGGTTTCCTCCAGAGGCTTTGGTGCAGAGAGCAGTGGGAGGAGGCAGCCACGCAGGGCCACAGAGGGTCCATGGCGGGCGAAGCACTGACCACGCGTTGCAGAGAGGGCACTGCTAGCAGGGGAGTGGGACAGTGTGAGGAGCCCACTTGCAGTGGGTGAGATGGGGACAGTGCCGACCCTGCCTGGATGCACTCAGGAGGGAAGGTGGAAGTCCCCTTGCCCCTTTTCAGCCCCTTGGGGGGCGGGGGTGGTTGATAGACGCCTCCGCTGAGCTGGTCGAGGAAGCTGACCAGCCCCTTGCTTGCTTAGTCCTCTCTGCCATCGTGTGGTATTCTGTGAATACCATTTGGTAGCCACATCGTATACTGCTGAATGGGTGTCCAGTGGCTTGCATGCATGTTGTCCTGTTTGATTTACCTATGTGTGCGTTTGCTGACTGCTGCTGTCTGAAAGGATTTAGGATGCCTTCAATTGCTGGGCTTTGGCTTGTCTCTTAATTTTCCAGTAATGATGTGATAAATCTCTCCCAATTAAGCATCTTCAGAGTCCTTGGAGGAGAGACAGGTAAATACCTAGATCACAGCATGATAGTCCAGTAATGCAGCTTCTCACAAATTGGTGTAACACAGTGTGTAGGCAAACATGTAAATTCCTCTTCCGTACTTTCTGTACCCTTTCTGCCTTTAACTAGACCAAATTCTTGCTTCAGTGCCTCCTTAACATACAACCTTTTTTTGTGGATTTGAATGACAGTGTGTCATTTTTAAATCTCTAGAGTGCAGATGGTTATATTGTAGACATTTAAGAAACACGTAGATAACTGGTACTTTAAAGCACTATCTTTCTAGGAGCAGAAGGCTTAGTGGAAGAAACATATAAACCGTATGTAATGCTTTGCACATAGTTGATGGTTTATATTTGTTTCGTCAAATTTAACTTGAAGGAGCCACAACTAAGTGTATCTCACAGTGTGATTGGGACCACTGATGCCCTCCACTTATGTGAGGTCACGTCCTGACCGTTGTGTCATGAGCTGAAAATACTGTAAGTGGGACACACATTGGTGACCCCTGACCGGGAGCTCAGCATACGTTGGCCACACAACACCCCCAGGGTGTTGGTCGTTTGTCCTCTTGATCACAGGAGTGATGGGAGCTGGGGCTCTGTGGCTGCCCAGCATCACGAGAGAGCATCATGCAGCAGCTTGTGGGAAAGATCCAAGTCCACGGTCCAGCTCCGCTGGATATGTGCTGTGTTACGCCGTGGTAAAACTGGGAAGTGCTTAGTGGGACCATCGTGGTCATAGGTCTGCTGTAGCCGTCTTGAACCCTGAGCTCAGTGACCCTCAGGAATGGAACAGGGGCCCCCGGGAAGTTTTGGTCTGAACTCTGCCCATGTGTTGAGTCACTCACAGTCACTTTGGAGAGACTTTTGGAAGATGAGAGGGATCCGTGGTTTGAGATGAGCGTTTTCCTTTCCTTTCCCCATAGCTGTTCCTCCACCGGGCAAGCAGGGGATCTTTAGGCCCCCATGGTGTGGGGAACCCGTCCCTCACTGTGTCTCGGGCACTCCCCCAGATGGGAGTCCTCATGCTCCCACAGCTCCTGGAGACGGTGCCATGCCACACGTACCCTCCTTTCTTTACATTGGTGACCCTTCTGCAGGGGAGCCCCGGGGGAGCCTGCGGCTCTGGTCAGCTCCGCTGCTCCTCCTGTCCTGTCACAGCTGATTCTGACTTCGGGACTTCTTGCACCTCCAACACATTCTTTGCACCACAGTGGGAAGAGAGAAATAAGTGAAGAACCAATGTTCTTGCCTTCTGTTTCAGTGGAGGAAGGGAGACGAGGCGTATGCTAGCCCCACTGCTGAGCCAGAACTCCTGAGGGCCCCCACTGCTCTCCCGCTCCTGGCTTGGTGGCTGTGCTTCCCTCACTTCCCCAGGGCCTCCAGCCATGGGTCCCCTGAGCAAGCCGCCCTTGAGAGCAGGGACCAGGCCCAGGTGGCTCTGCCTGTGGGTGTGGGTGCTGACCTTCCCGCCAGGCAGTCCCATGTGACCAAGGCCATGTGACCGGCAGGCAGTGCTCAGCCTGGAGGTGGTACTGCTTGTAGACAGGCCCCAAAACAGCAACAACAGGATGTTCTCTCCGGACAGCTGATAAATCTTAATGAGTGGGTTACAGGGACTTCCACTGTTTAGACAGATGTGCCAGTTACTGTGGGTGGAGCACAGCCACAAACTGTGGTCGGGTAGCCAGGCGTGGTGACACACATTTGTGATCCAGCACTTGGGAGCTGAGACAGGAGGATTGCTACAACTCCAAGGCCAGCCTGGGCTATGTAGCAAGACCCTGTCTCAAAAAGAAAAAAGAAAAAAAGAAAACCATGAGTGTCTGAGGAAGTCACCCGTCCGAATGGTGACAGCAGTGTGCTTCTGTGCGTGGCTCTTTGCAGGAGTTACCCGTCTGGGTCACGTCCTGCGGAGGGAGCTCTGCTTGGCACGTGCCTTGTTGTTCTTTGCATGATTTTGCAGTCTCAGCTTTAGTCAGAAGTGTGCATCAGAGGTAACTAAATGTATCTCTATGATTTTGTGACTGTTTCCTAAATCACGTAAGGATTTAGGCCTCCTAGAGGAGAATTAAGCTCACTGTATGTTAGTCAACTGTGACAAAATACTCGAGATAAATCAAGTTAGAAGGAGGCAGTGTTATTTTGGCTCACAGCCTCAGCGGTTTCAGTTCATGGTCTCTTGGCTTCTTCATTTTGGGCCTGTGGTGAGGCAGAGCCTCAGGCGGGAAGGCCTGGCTGAGCAAGGCTGCTCACCTCCTGGTGCCAGGGCGCAGAGAGAGGGCGGGTGGGGAGCAGTGCCAGTATGTCCTTCAAGGGCATGCGCCCAGTGACCCACCTTCTTTCCACAAAGCGCCCCCAAGACGGCTGCCCGTGGGAGCCATGCTGTTAATGCGGGGCCTTTGGGGACGCTTAGCATCCAAACTGCAGTGCTGTGTCAGTGAGTGTCGCTCGCTGGAGACTCGGGAGCAGCTGAAGGGCACCACCGCCTTGTGCAGGTCTTTTCATGCCCCCCCCACCCCCAGCGAAGCCCTGCGGAGCTGCGTGTGCGCTGGGGCGCGCACCCTGAACTGCTCCGCAGCCGTAGGCCAGGTGGGCGAGGGCTGTGCTGTTCCGCTGGGTTGACGGAATGGCCTCGTGTTACCAATCACTGTGCTCTGGAAAGGTTTTACAAAAATAGAAACTACAGTAAATTATTGTAATAATGTAGAGGAACCTGTTACTTAAAAATTTTTGTATGTTTTTTTAATGTAAATACTGAATACCTAATTTATAAACCTGAATTTTAGGTCTCTGTCTTTTGAGTTTACTTAAAGCAAGGTTATCTTTCATTTTTATTAAACTGAAAAAGAGAGAGAAATGGGGTATATTTGTAGATGTATGTATATACACACATACATGGCTAAGAAGAAAATTGTTTTGTGTATATGTATTTTTGAGATAGGGATTCCCTATGTAACCCAGGCTGGCCTTGAACTCATGGCGATTCTCCTGCTTCAGCCTCCTGAATGCTAGCATTACAGGTATGCACCACCATACTGGCTAGGTTTTTTTAAAATCAAAACTTAAGTAAGCCAGGTGTTGTGGCCTGCTTGTAAAGTCCCAGCTACTTGGGAGGTGAGGCAGGAGGATCCCTTGAGCCTAGCTCAGGCCAATCTGGGCAACATAGGGAGACTCTGTCTCAAACAAACCTATAAACTTGCAGTTGTGAGTTAAGTTCTGGGAGCGAATGCACACCCAGTGACTGCCGTGCTACTCAGCTGAGCTCTCAGATCCTGTGTGTTCTGCATACACACAGAATGGTAACTGTGCGGTGATGGATGTGTCAAGGCTCAATTGTGGTAATCGGCTCATGGAATGGATATTTTTATCAGTTATACTGCAATGAAGCTGGAGAAAAGACTGATTATTTTTGCTGATGGGAAAAAGTCCCAGTGAAATACCGAAGGAAATCAAAATATTTTCAAAGGCCGTCTGTGCTATTGTCTGTTCACGCAACTACTTGTTGGGCCTGTCACAGGTTGAGAGTTTGGCGTCTGAACTGGCGCCTGTCTGCTGGGTGTGACAGCACATGCCTGTTGTCCCTGTACTGGAGAGGCTGAAGCAGAAGGATCATTTGGGCCCAGGAGGTCAAGATCAGCCCAGCCAACATAGGGAGACCCCCGTCTCAAAAACAAACAAAAAGCCCCAAAAGAAACACAAACCCCCTAAGTGCCTGCCTGGAAGGCACAAGGTCGTGAGTTCTCTCCCCGGTGCTACAAAAAAAAAAAAAAAAAAAAAACACAAACCCCTCATTCCTAGAGAGTGAGGACTGAGTGACATGGGGCGCTGGGCTGTGAGGCGGAGGGGAGATGGTCTTGGGAGGGACCCCTGCAGGAGAGGTGGTGGCCTGTGCCTCAGGCAGGAGAAGCCCGGTGAGGGGGCCCGGGTGGTGTTCACAATGCAGCTGGAAACTACTGCAGGCCTTTACACAGGGACGACACATTGCTGGTTTGGTTTGGAAAACTCCCATTCTTAATGACATAGAAAAAGATTGGCAGAAGCAGGAGAGGTGGGGAGATGGATGGGTCTGGGAGATGTGGCACGTGCGCAGGTGAGAAGTGCCTGTGGTTTGAAGACTGGTGGCAGCAGGGGTGGAGAGGACTCAGGCCAGACCTGAGAGGTGGCAGTGGCAGGTGACGCTGTGGTTGGGGCGGGGAGCCTGGGGCTTGGCAGGTGGAGGTGTGTGGAGTGTTGAGGAGGGGAGGGTGGCAGGCAGCCTTCAGGCTGCTTCTGTGTGCTGGGCTTGGTCACAGGCGCAGGTGCTAGAGGACTTTCTCGAGAGACTTCTCCCAAAAGAGCTCAACTCTTGGAAGAAACACAGAAACTACATGTGACAAAATAATCATTCCGTCATCTTCCCCGAAACAGTGAGAGTTAGCAACTTAGTGTTAGAGTAACACACATACTTAACTTGCTGCTGTTATAATACGTATTGATCTAAATTTTTAATGTAAAAAGCAGAAGAAACAGAAATGGAAGGAGGCTGGTTGATTGGTCAATTCTTCAGTGTTAAAATGGTGGTTTAGCTGTTGTTCAGTGACTAACGCACCTGAAAATGTTAAATCCAGGCTTGATCAGGAGGGAAAATGCTACACTGGTGTCCTCTGTGGCCTGGGATGGAACCCCGTGACAGCGGCACCCATCCTCCCGGAGCACGACATGGAGCTGGCGTTCGACGTGCAGTTTGGCGTGGAGGATGTCATTGAGGTGAGCCACATCTCACGACACTGGCATGGTGGCTTCCTGCCGCGTCGCCTGCAGAGCTGGGCTGGCTGCTGTCCCTGGCATCCCCAGGAGGGCTCCTGCGCTCCGGGAGAGGCTGCTCCTGTCCCATGCACTGTCTCTGGGCACAGGAAGCTTTCCTGAGCAGTCAGGAAACACTGAGCAGCAGGAGTGACTGGTTGCGCTCTGGTGCCCTCCTCGCTGGGTCACAGAGGCAGTTGAGGAAGCCAGGTTCTGACCCAGGTTCTCCCACAGCGGGCCTTGTCGAGCCTGGAGCTGATGGTGCTGCTGCTCATGGTAGGTCCATCTTATGGCTGGGTCTGGATGTCCCCCCAGAGCCTCATGCGGTCATAGGTGGGGTTTTTCTGAGGTGGCTGGGTCTGGAGTGTGTGACTGGTTCATGGTGCAATGCTAGGATTAAGACTGGGTGATTACTAACTCAGTCCACTGATTGGTTTGGTATCACCCTAGTTCCAGTAGCCTAGATACAATATGAGGACAGAAAGAAGCTCGTCTTGTCCCTGGCTTGCTTGCTCGCTTTTGCTGCCCGCTGCTTGCCACAAACTGGTTCTCCTTGTGATGACCCTTTGCCAAGCCGCCCAGCCTTGGAACCAGCTGACTGCCGACTGAAACCTTTACAAACTGTGGGCTAAAGAAACCCGGATTTCCTCTTTCAAATGGCTGCTGGCTGTTTTGTCTCAGCAGCGAAAGAGAAGTAACTAAGATAGTCCACCACATGCCAGTGTTGACTGGGATGTGACGGGGCCACCAGGTCCAGTTAAGCTTTTAGACACTTGTGAGTCAAGTGGACAAACCAATTGTGTCTTTTGAATCTGGAGAGTTTTCCTTTGCCTGTTTTCTGGAGAGAAAGTCTAAGTTGCCCAGGCTGGTCTCAAACTTGCAGTCTTTCTGCCTCGGTCTCTGTGTGGCTGGGATGCAGGCGGGCAGTAACACACCTGGCATGTCTTTTGAATCTAATAATGAAAAACGTGCTTGTATTTTGTGTGTTTGTTTTTACATTTCATTTTTCTTACTCATTTTCTTGCATTTTCTAAAACAGGAAGAAATACAATTGATCCTTCCCCCTAAATAGTTTGAGAAATGCTCCGCTAGAGAACCCAGACTCCTTTCCTTCCCAGGACCCATAGGATAGGCGAGGTCGGCTTAGGTGCAGGGGGTGAGGAAAGGAGCCGGAGTTAAGTGGCGTGCAGCCCCCGAGGGCAGGGCCGGTCGTGTTCTCTACATTCTCATTTCTTACTTTAGCACTTAGATATTAACTATCCTTTCACATGAAGGCACCAAAGGGCATAAAGATGCTCCGTGGAGCCAGGCAGGGTGGTGCACACCTGTAATCCTGGCACTCTGGGAGGCAGAGGCAGGAGGATCTCAAGTTAGAGCCCAACCTGGACAACTTAGCAAGAACCTGTCTCAGAAAATGTAAAAAGGGGTGGGGATGTAGCTCAGTGCAAAGGCCCCAGGTTCAGTTCCCAGTCTCACAAAACAAATGAGCAAAAAGCCTAAAAAACCTTCTTAGGTCACAGACCTTATGGTAAAGTGTGAAACTAATAGTTCCAGAAGTAAGTACAGGAGAGATCTATTTGGACTTGACATTCGTGTGTAGATACAGCCCTGAAAACAGTCTATCAAAGGTACACTGATAAGATGCTCTGCAAAAGATCTGTTACGAGTATGAAAAGAGTGGCCAGGGATGCAGCTCAGCGGTGTGAGTGCCTGACTGCTTGGCAAGCGTGAGGTCGTAAGTTCAATCCCCGCTACCAAAAGATAAGAAAATAAAAGACAAGACAAGACAAGGCCCAGAGTAGGATAAAATAGATACAAACCCTGTGTCTGATCAGGCCGCATACCCACAATGCATAAGGAGCTCCTTCAGGTCAGCACTAAGGCACTAAAGGAAAGTGGATGCCAGTGAACAAATCAGTAGGCGGTCAGCGTCAGTTGCGAGGAAGACGCAGTGAGGACCCCGCGGACTGGGGCTGACAGGTCTCTCCCAGGCTGCACGTGCCTGCCGGCGACCTGGAGCCAGCCCGCTGCTGTTCCTCTGAGACTGGGGAACTCACTGCCCCACCCCAGGGGCCCCATCAGGCTCCTGTCGTTCACAGCTTGCTCCTTCATGGCCAGAGTCGGGAGAGGGGAGTGTCCTTTAACAGGGAAATAGGCACACTCATGGCCGTGCGCTGGAACGCTGCTCACCCATGGAAAGGGATGTGTGCTTCCTGTGATCGTGTGTACGCGTCTCAGTACATGAAGAAGCGCAACGCAGCAACACACACGTGGTTCTGTTGACACAGTGTTCTGGACAGAAAGTCGAAGAGTGGCTGCGGGAAGCTGGGAAAGTGAGTGACTCGGGGGCCCAAGGGACCAGGGCTGAAGGAGCTGTTTATGTGACCGAGCACGCGACAAGACCCATAGGCCTGTGTGTCCCTAAAGGTTGGACACTGACGTGTCATCCCGCCCACGCCAGCAGGACACAGACACTCACGTGGAAGGGGTGAGGACGGCTAGAAGCAGGGAAGGACCTGTGCCCAGCGTCCTCCTCCAGGCGGTAGAGCTGTTTCTCGGGCACAGGGCAGTTCTGAGCGTGCTTTGCCTGTCCCTGGGCTTAGCCAGGAAGCTGGGTAGGGGCCGGGCTTCTGCCTGCTGGGGAAGGGGGCGTAAGTGAGCAAGAGGAGAAGCCACAGTGACCTTGCGGTAGTGGGCGAGAGTCAGGTGTCCGTGTGACAGCGTGAGTCGCCAGTACCTAGGATGGACAGCTGTGGAAACAGTCCTCGGCCGGCGTGTGTGGGCTTCCTGTGTGTGTGACAGCGTCCACCTCGCAGAGGGCCAGGGAAACAGTGACACCAGGGACGCTCAGCAGGCTCAGCGCCCTGCTGATCTCTGGTAGGGTCCTTCAGCACACGAGCCGGGTCTCCTGGAGAAAGAGCTGGCTCTGGGCTGAGACCGGAAATGGGGAGGCCGAACCTGGAGCTTCCTGCAGTGTCACGGGTAGGGGGAGAGGGATCGGCCGCACGGCAGAGGAGGAGCTCGCGCTGGCCAGCACCCGAGCGAGCGGGGCGAGCAGGGAAACGACACGGGATTATTTGATGCAGGGCTTTATGCGTGGGAGTGCAGCCGGAGCGTGCCCGTGGCTAGAGGGGCGCGACTGCATGACCGAGCGAGCAGGGCAGAGCGCGCGCTCCTTCGCAGACTCCCTGACCCCACGGGGTGAGGCTCGTGACCACGCTCTGTGTGGGGACGCTGACAGCAGAGGAGGCTGGCAGGCACGGCCTCCGCTGTGTGCCGCATGGTCACGTGGCCACATCCTCGGTGATAGGTGACAGTGGCAGCAGGCACTCCCTCAGAATGCGACGAGAGGCACCTCCCCTCTGTCACAGGAAAAACGCCAGAGAAACCGGGGCTGGGGAACAGTCTGCTGAGCACTGTGCAGGAGCCAGAACCGCCAGAGCCTTGAAGACTAGGAAAGGCTGAGAAGCCGTCCCACCCCAGAGGACGTGCGCGGTCCACGTGGGGCCTGGATATGTGTCCCGGAACGGAAGTGGGACGGGGTGGAAAATGGGTCCGGCGCAGTCAGCAGGGGCTGGTTCACAGCAGTGTCCTGGGGTCAGTTTCCCAGGTGTGACTGACGGGCTACGGAACTCTCCGTTCCATCTTTGTAGTTCTGAGGTAAACGTGAAGCAACTGGCAGAGGCTGACGATAAAGCAGAGCCGTGGTGCTCTGGTCATGGGTGTCAGGCTCCCTTGGGATCATTGCCAGCAGAGCCCGGGAGGGTGCCTGCCCTCGTCCAGCTGGGTGGGCAGCAAGACAGTGCGTCTGCGCTAGCAGGCTGGCCGGCCGTGGTGGCGCGCTCCTGTAACCCAGCACGCAGGGCACTGCCGTGAGTTCGAGGCCAGCCTGGACCGCACGGTGAGGCCCTGTCTCAAGTAGCTAAAAACCGATAACAACCCATTGAACAATCTGACTTTTCTTGCAGATTCTGAACTTTCTCTTTTTGCTATTATTACTTAAATTGTGATAGTGATTTCTGATATTATTTCCATTGTTTTAATAGTTCTCCCAGCAGCCCTATCAATGATAGTCATAGACTGAAACTCTGAAGGCCATGTGAGTATTTATGCCACCGTTCCTTCACAGATCAATATTCTCAGGGCTGCCATCAATGAGCTAGTGTGTGAGGGGCCGAACGGACTGAAGTGTCTGGGGCCGGAAGGAGTTGTGCAGTTACAGGACAGCGCTCGTCAGAAGCTTCTGAGGTGAGCGGTGGGAGGGGCGCGGCTCCTTGCAGCCAGCTCCCAGCTGCCTGCCGGGGAGATTTTGAGTTGTTCAAGAGATGTGGCAGGTGGGTGCCCTGAGGTGGAGCCCAGAACTGAGGCAGTTGTGTGGGTCCACACTCCTGGGCAGTGGGCAGAGCGGGTGTCCGGATGGGCAACCCGAGGAGAACATGGTGAAGGCACTGCTTTGGACCCCAGAGTAGGGCCCCACCCTCCGTAGGCACCCCTGATTCCTCTCACCACTCGCTGGGCTCTGCCAGCCCCCGCTGGAGCACAGAGGGTGAACGCACCCCCAGTGCAGCCCGGAGCAGGGCAGCTCGAGGAGGGAGGAGGAGTGGGCACAGGCAGGAAGGGTGACAGAGGGTGCCCCGCACCCAGGCCTCGTTCCACTCCAGAGTTTCCGTTTATTTCTATATAGTTCAGTTTTTGCTGACATGGCGGTGAGCCACGGCCACTGCGTCTCCCTGTGGTCCTCTCCCGGGGTTGGCTGAGTTCTGTGACAGGGTCCATGTGCCCTGCCCTCACCTGGGGCTGCCTGGGCCACGTCTGCCAGCTGCTCCCGTCCCGAGCACGGCTGCCTGGTCCTGTGCCTTTGCGTGCTCCTAACGTTTATTGAAAATCGGGCACTGTGGATAATGTGTCTGACAACCTTCCAGAGTCTGTGGTGCTCCATTTCCTTCTGTTTTTTTTTAGTGTGCTTTAAGTTAAAATATCACAAACTTCTGACCTTTTAAAAAACTGCAATTCTAATTCTGAGGAAAACATGTAGGATTTAAATTTTTTTAAATCTGGGAGTGCTTTCAGTTACTGACGTGTAATTGACAACTTGATTCCCTTGTTCTGAATTGTAGTCTGTTCTGTCAGATGAAGCCCAGAGAGAAGATGAGCCCTAAGTGGCATGAAAAGCCCTACGAGTGGAACCAGGTGAGCTGGCAGCTGCCACGTGGGTGGGGTGGCCCCTGGGCCAACGTGGACTCAGAACCAGCCGCCATCCAGGTTAACAGGTGCACCTGAGAGCTGCAGGTTCTGTTGCCGTCCGCCAGCTCGGCTGCTGAAGGGAAGCTCCACAGAGGGGTGGCTGGGGAGCAGCAGCCGTGTGTCTCCCACAGTTCTGGAGGCTGGAAGCCTGGGGTCGGTACAAGCAGGGCCGCCTCCTCGCTGTGTCCTCACACGGCTGCTGGGAAGGCAGCCAGTGAGCTCGCTGGTGTCCGTTCTTAGCAGGGTGCTAATCCCATGGGGCCCACTCTGCCCTCATCATCCAGGCACCCCCTGCAGGTCCCTCCAAGTCCGCTTCCTCCGAAGGTCAGCTCTTCCTCACTGCAGTGCGGGGGACACAGTTGGGAAGCGGGGCGAGCCCATCTGGGCGCCGTGACGCTTCCTGTCTGTGAGGCTTAGAAGACCAGACGAGGCATGGTGTCGGGCAGAGGAGCACAGGGAGGCGTTTTAAGCCTGCTTTCATTATCAGTAACCCAGCTGGGGCAGTGGTTCCTCGTCCCTTTGGCAGTTAGGTGAGACTGTGTGCGCCCTGGGGCTGGTGTCCCCCGAGTCTAAGGTCCCTCCGCTGGTGGTGTCCCCTCTCCCTGCCTCCGACAGGCTTTCCACTCCAGGCTACACAGTCTGTCAGTGGGGTACAGAGCTCTAAGGGCCCCGCGCCTTCAGACACGAAGGTGCTGCAACAGCAGCGCGTGGTTTGAAAGCAGCTCCATTGTGAGCTTGGTGTGTTGTAGGAGACTTACCCGTGTTGAAATAAACAGCTGCACTGAAGTTACTATTCACATCTACCTAGGAAAGTGTGGGAGGCTTTTCAGTCAAGGATGCTCTATTAATTATCAGATACATAGTTTGGCGTAGGAGAGTAGACAAGCATCTACAAGTAGTTTTTAAAAAGGGGAAGAGCTGGCCTGTGCAGCATGGTGACACAGCCTGTAATGCCAGCACTTGGGAGGCTGTGGCAGGAAGATCACCAGGAGTTCGAGGTCAGCCCGAATGGCATAGTGAAACCCTGTCTCAAAAAAAAAACAGGAGGAAAAAAGGGCAGAATCCTCTTTGTTGTCTTACATACCGTGCACATGTGCACATAATTGCATTTATTCAGTGCCTCAGCAGCCCACTGTGGAGCCTGACCGCTGCTTTTGCCTGTCCTGTTAGGTCCACCCCAAGCTGGTCATGGAGCAGGCTGACCGGAAGGGCCACCAAGGGAAGAATGCTTTTCTCTACCAGCTCCACAAGCTGGTCGTGCTCAGTCCCTGACCGCAGCAGCTCACGTGGAGTCGCCCTGTGGGAGGCGCGGAGGCCTGCCGCAGCTCAGCATTGCCACCGTGCCCTTGTGCCCGTGCACCCTTCTCCTCCTCAGGCAGGGCGAGGAGTGCTGTTCAGGTGGGAGGCTTGGAAAGAAAATCACTGCATTTGGTGTTTTGGAGGAATTGCTCTGAAAGCAGATGCTGGAAACCTCCGCACTTGCTTCCCGCCTGGAAGGTGGGCGTAAGTGGCTGGGCTCAGGGACGGGTTGCAGCGTGTGCTTGTGGACCCCACCTGGTACGGGACAGGCTGCTGGTTTACCACAGGGGTGCGTGGTGTTTGATAACCATGTGGCATTTTCTGATTTTTTTGTTGTTGTTTCCCATGAGGAAAAATACCTAATTTTGGTAAGATGGATCTGTTTGGTACATGTAGGGTTTTTAGTTAAGTTACAGTTCTCGCTTCATGTTTTGGAGATCAGAAATGACCTGGCAACTGCTGTATCTGTGTTAAAACAATAAAAGCTTTAGACAACATTTCTGTTTTCGACAGGTTTTGGTCAAAGGAGATCAGTATGTACTGTCTTTTGTTCTAAAATGATCTCTTGAAAAAGGTCTCTGTTTATAGAATCGATGGAGGGATATTAATCTCTGTCACAAGGTCAGTGTTTTGCGGAAGACTCGCGGTTGAAAATGGGTGCCTGAGGGGGTTCGCAGCGCATCAGGTGGTTCTGACACAGGCGGAGGAGGGGCAGCGGGCGCACCCAGCGGACAGGCGGAGCTTCCGAGGCAGCGCGAGGAGCCCCGTGCTCCTCTGCAGGAGCAGCTGCAGAAGCCAGGTGATGCCACGTGAGGCGAGGCTTGGGACGCAGCGTGGCTGCCACGAGCACCAGCTGTGTGTCCGTCTCACCATCCTGACCCGAGGGCCCTGCCTGGTCCCAGCCCTGGGGCATGGTTTCTTGGCCTTCGGCAGGAGGCGGCAGCAGCAGGTGGGCAGTGCTCGGTGTTTTGCAGCTCCTCGGAACAGCTGCCGTTGGGTTCCTCCTTCAAGGTGGGGGTCCTGGTCCTGCAGTCCACTCAGTGGCCTTGTCGTGTGACGCGGGGACTGGACTGGTCATGGCGCAGAGCACGCAGGCACTCGGCACGCCTTCTGCTGGCTGCTTAGTGGAGTTAGCACAGGGTGAAACATTTAAATAAGTAATGCTGGTAGGCTCACTGATTAAAAGAAACCCTGCCCCCATGCTAGATTTCCCCCCCGCGAAGTAGTTTGCTCTGCTCTTTCGGTTCCCATACTAGACATTGCTGTTTCATTGCTGAGCAGTGGATGAAGTTGAGCCCTGCGTACCACTCTGCCCCTCCCTCGTCCCGTAGCACAGTCGCGTCTGTTGAGTCGAGGCAGCTGGTAACACTGACTTTGTAACTATCAAGCGTTCTCTGCAAAGCCAAGGAGTGTGCTTCAGTTCCATCTCCTTCCTTAGGATTGTTGCCTTTTGTCTTATTTCGTTTTTGGTCTTTTTGAGATGGGGGTCTCACTATGCCGTTCAGGCTGGCCTTGTGCTCACTTCGTAGCCCAGGCTGGCCTCAAACTCACAAGGATCCTCCTGCCTCAGCCTCCCAAGTGCTTGCCTTTTGTTTTTATTTGCAAATTTCTCTCCCTGTATATTTTAAAAGAATCACTTGTGTTCTTAGCGGTTCTGGCACACGATGCAAAGGAAACCTTCAGAAAGCGCGTGTAGTGATGCCCGACCAGCCCGGCCCGGCCCTGTGCCCCTCAGAGGTGGCCACAGCATCTCTGCAGTTCTTCAGCAAGCACCGCTCGGGCAGTCACTGTGCCCAGGGCGTGGGGGCGAAGTGTGCAGTGGAGGGGGTGGGGCGGGGGAGGGGAAGGGAGGGGAGGGGAATGGGGGAAAGGATTCAACACTGCGAAGTGCCGGTGCAGATGCCCTGGGGTGAAGGTGGTCACTGCGTGCATCCAAGAGTACCAATAAAATTAAAATTACATTGGTAACCAAGAGGGGAGAGAGCAGGACACAGACGTGGGCATGTGTGCTCCTTGTCCCCTTCCACAGGACACTGTGGCCACCTCTGGACTCCTGTGGCGCGAAGGCCATCACCAGCTGTGCCCCACATTGCGGCGGAAGATGAACCATGAGAAACCCTTTGCTCCACGGCTCGCTTCGGTCTGCGGGGCTGGGTTCTGAGCAACAGAAGGCGGGCTTGGCCCGTCTGTGCTGCCGGGCCACTCAGCAGTGCCCTGGCCTCCACCCACTTGGTGCCGGCGACCGTCCTGTGCAGCTGAGGCTGCGCAGCTCTCTCCAGACCTCGTTACACGGCTCAAAAGCCCCTTCTGCCGAGCAGATTTCGCACCCGGGCTTCCCAGCGCTGGCCTGTGTGTGGCTGGGTTCCCTCGGTCACACATTGTTGAGACTCCTTGGCATGTGCAGGGGGCTGTCCCTCAGCTCTGTCGCATCCCATTTTATGAACGTGTGTGTATGTGACTGATTCAGTCACCTCTCAGCCGCTCTTTGGGTTGTTTTTGATTAATTATTGACAAAGTATCTCTGTGCAAATTTTATATTAATTTTTATATGGGTATATATTTCATTCTTCTTGAAATTCAATTCCTCGGAATGGAATTGTTGGGTCATGTGGTAAGTGTCCATTTAACTTTTCAGAGAAATCGATGTTGGCAAAAGAACAGAGAAATAGAACAACAGAAGGGAGGAGGGTCCAAAAATAAGCCACGCATGCATTCCTTCCACCAAACAGAGGAAGAAAATGAACCTCAACCTCACATCGCCACTCACACCTTCCTGCAGCACAAGCATGGGAAAATTAAACCCCTCAATGTGAAAGCTGGAACAGTAGGACTTCGGGAAGAACCATGGTAGGCAGTCTTCACAATCT
Source organism: Cuniculus paca (assembly GCA_004365215.1). Classification (NCBI taxonomy): domain Eukaryota; kingdom Metazoa; phylum Chordata; class Mammalia; order Rodentia; family Cuniculidae; genus Cuniculus; species Cuniculus paca. Next base: position 22,710 of record RJWT010010337.1, read on the forward strand.
TGGCTTGGCCAAAGTTTCTTATACAGCACAGAGAACAAGCACAAAAGAAAAAATGACTATGTCAAATGTTATCGAAGTAAAATTTATTACTCAAAATGCACTGGGAGAAAATATTTTCAATATGCATCTTTGAAAAAAGAGCTTGTACCTAGATATCTATCCAACTCAGGACAGCCAGCCCCATTCTGAAAGTGGAGAAAAGACTCGGAACTGACACCTTGCCAGAAGAGATACATCAATGCTAAGCACACAAATAAAGGTTCAACACCAGTTTTTCTCAGGGAAATGCAAATTAAAATCACAATGGGACGTTGCCAACCCAGGACTTTGTTCAAAGACGGTGACTCCTGGGACTGCGGGTACCAAGTGTCACGGTTTGGGGCAAGGGACTCTCACTCACCACCGGTAGAACTGCAAGATGCCGCCACCACCGGCTGGTGGGAATGAATGTATTCAGACAAGATGATCTGTTTCCAGGAGAGTTCTGGCAGGCTGTGTTACGATTTTCAAGGAAGTGGAACAGTAGAATAAAACGGTCATAGGACAGTAGGGAATGGCACGGTCGTTACTATATCGCATGTTGTTGTCCTCTAAATAGTTGCCCAGGCCTGCAAAGTCAGTCAACACAAATGCCCGGTGGTTTCCCTGCATCAGTTGTCAGGTCAGCCTGTGGAGTCTGGCTGCTTACGGGGGTGGGGGCAGGCTGAGGCGGCTTCCTTGCCACTTCTCCCGGCTGGTAGGGCCTCCTTCGGTGCAGGCTGATTGTGTCTTTCAAGGAATTTAATCTTAGAAATCTAAAAACTTCCTGACAGAATTGTTAATATCCCTGTATATCCTTTCAGTGTCTGTGGTATCGGTAGAGATGGCTCATCTTTCATTTCTGTTACTGATGACTTGTATTTCTTGCTTTTCCTTGGTTAACCTGTCTAGTTTTATCAATTTTATTGATCTTTTCACAGAATCTTTTAGTTTCATAGATTTTTCTCAAATCCATTTTCAATTTTACATTTTTCAATTTCATAATTTTTGTACTTCTGTTTTTCTTCTATTTAGATTTATATTGCTCCTTTTCCGTAGTTTCCTAAAATAAAGTTTTTGTTGTTTGTTTGGGGTGAGCTGGCGCTGGAGGTCGAGTCCAGGGCCTCACACGTCATAAGTTCTGCCCTGAGCTGCGTCCCCACAGGAAGCATAAATCCTTGGCTTGGGGTTGTACCCTGCATGGTGGCCCATTGCGGCAGGCCTCGCATTCTGGGCGGCCGAGACTGGAGGACTGCAGACTTGAGCCCCACGGAGGCAATGCTGTGACTTTCTTTTCTACTATATGCATTCAGTTCTATACCTCTTTTTTCTAAATAGTACTTTTATTGCATGCCATAAATTTTGATGCATTGTATTTTAATTTTTGTTCAGTTCAAAATATCTTGAAAATTTTCTTAAAATTTTGTCTTTGTGTTTTTAAACCTATATATTATAGATTATGGGATATTATGGGATTGTCTAGCTTTCTTTCTGTTACTGAGTTTTTAGTGCAATCCCATGTGGTCTGAGAGTGTAACTTGCATTTCCTGAAGTGTGTGTCATGT